>PVIY010010103.1:11090-70082 GCA_004026745.1 Myrmecophaga tridactyla | reverse complement strand
TTTAGAATATTATATCAATTTAGGTGATAAAGCAGAGGCAGGGTTTGAGATGATTGACTGTAATTTGAAAGAAGTTCTATGGTGGGTAAAATGGTATCATTTGGTATCACATGCTACAGAGAAATCTTCCAGGAAAGGAAGAGTCGATCAATACAGCAAACTTCATTGTTGTCTTATTTTAAGAAATGGCCACAGACCCTGCAACCTTCAGCGGCCAGCACCCTGGTCAGTCAGCAGGCCCCAACATGCGGCAGACTCCCCACCACCAGTTTCCATTTACTTAAAGGCTCCGATGATGGTTAGCCTTTCTTAGCAGTAAAGTACTTTTAAATTAAGGTTTGTATATTTTTTAGACATAACGCTATTGCAGAGTTAATAAGCTACAGTGTAGCATAAACCTGTTAGATGCATCAGGAAACAACAAATTCCTGTGACTCACTTTATCATATTCGCTTTATGACAGTGCCATGCCTGTACTGGGTGGCTGCTATTTTTGTTTAGTAAGTTATCTCATCTATGAGGTCTCATCCATGTGCTTGCCTCTGTGAACATGGTCAGGGCATTTTTGAATAGAGCAGGAGGTGGGAGGAGAGGAATGTGGTTTGAATAGTGATACAGTGGCAGAAGAACAGTTTGGAAATCTGTAATTCCAATTCCAAGCTATAGAGAAAGGTACAGAATTTCAATTTTGCTACCCAACATGGTCTAGGATCTAAAACACTGCTATCTATGCTTTGTCCCAGAAATGAGAGCTATTCCTCTACTCACTTATGAAGCGAAAAGATGTTCAAAATTAAGCGTTCAATTTCTACATTTCTAATGGGAGGGGAAATTGCTAAGTATTTCCCATTACGAGGAAGTGTATTAAGATAAACACTATACACTTTCACACATTCGTTGATTACACTGTGTAAATTTGCAAGCTGCCAGAATGCGATATACCAGAACTGGAACAGCTTTTATAAAGGGTAATTCAATCAGTTATAAGTTTACAGTTCTAAGGAAGTGAGCATGTCCAAATTAAGGTACCAGCAAGAGGTTTCCCGGACTCAAGAAAGGCTGATGGGCAGGAACACCTCTGTCAGCTGGCAAGGTATGTGGCTGGCATGTGCTGGTCCCTTGTTCCTGCACTCCGTTGCTTTCAGTCTCTGTTTCTGTGGGAGTCCCTCATTTTGCTATTCTGGGCTGGTCTTCATCTCTTGGCTTCCCTTGGCTCTCTCTAGGTTCTGGTTTGCTTAACATCTCATCATGATATCTTCTGGTCTCCAAGCATCTCCAAACATCTGTGTCTCTGTTCTCTGAAGCAACTGTTTTCCAAGTGTCTACATCTGCTCTCTCTGTCGGCTCCAAGGCTTCTGTCACTTCTGTCACTTCCTGACTCTTCAAAATCTTTCCTCTTTTAAAAGATTTCAGTAATCTAATCAAGACCCACCTGGAATGGGTGGAGCTCCAGCTCCATGGAGGTAATTTAATCAATTTTCCACCCTACAGTATTGAGTCAGGATTAAAAGAAACAGCTGTTCCCACAAGTTTGGACCAGGATTAAAACATGGCTTTTCTGGGGCGCATAATCCTTTCAAGCTGGCACACTATCCAAAGTAGCAGTCCATGTGACCTGCTGTCCCCTTACTGGGCTTATTCTCCATAGCACTCACATGGTCACTTTTTTATCATTTATCTCCCCGACAGAGCATGGGTTCTGTAAGAGCAGGGCTCCAGCCTTACTCCCTGGTGTGGCAGCACCTGTAGCACTGCCTGATGGTAGCTGGCGAGTCTCTGTTACAGGTCATGTAGTTCCAGCTCTGTCACTGACCAACTTTGTGATGTTGGAGGAATCAATCTCTCAGCACAACAGTTTTTTTTTTTTTAATGAGTTCTAGTTCTATATTATAAGGTGGGTGAGGCTCTGAGGTCAGCACAACAGTTTTTTAAAAAGCATTCAACTAAATGATCTGTTTCAGTGCTTTGTTGGGATTCTGTGTGCACAATGCAGTGTGATACCAGGCAAGGTATGTAGCGGTAACGGTCATGTTTCTTGGCTGCTCAGCATCTCCTGAACACCTTTCCTCTGTTTAGAGAATGTGTTGTCTTATGAGAAACGTGTCCCTGAGGAGGACACCAGACCTTTACGTGCTGGCCTTCCTTTTAGCTGAGGACTTGGGCTCCGCCAATGAGATGCACCTTCAAAAATATTTTTTTAAGGTAAGCAATGTGAGGAAACAGGTAATTCTGGAATTTAGTTTCTGGCAGAGAAACTGCAGAGGGTGATTTCCTTTCTTCCAGGGCTCCACATCTCCCGTGGCATGCGAGGGTCTGGGCTGGGCTTCAGTAGCAAGATGAGCTCTGCTGGTGTAGCTCCATGGCTTTGGGGTTTGTGTGTTGTTCCTGGTTACGAGGTATCCACATCTCTATATTGTCAAGATTCTGTGACTTACCACATATCCTTTAATAAATTGTTTCTCTACTTACATGAGCTACTTTGGGTTCTGACATCTGCAACTAAGAACTCTGACTCACATAGGACATAAACAAAATTTTGGGGACTTGACTAGGGAAGAATAATTGATGTTATTTGAGAGAAATCATGGGAGGATTCATGGATTGAGGGGAGATTTGAGTGTAAGATTTCAACACACACTTGTTGAAAGGTGAAAGGACATTCTACATTGAAAGAAAAAAAAAACGAGAAAGGAGGCAATAAGGTATATAACCAGTGGGTGTAGGGAATAACAAGTTGTCTGACATGTCTTAAGATTTGTGAAGGAGGGAACGGGAAGGAGAAAATAGTTTCACTGAGGAAAGAGCAAGGCTTTCTGGAATACCACAGACCTGATCCCAACCCTGCTCTGTCACTTACAACCTGTGCCACTGGATAAATTATATAACCTCTTGAGCTGCAGTTTTATCATCTTTAAAACGGTCATTGCCCAAGGTCACTCAGGGCCTCTGAAAGCAGGGCTTTTTCTACTCTAGGATTCGCCAGGGCCTTCTGCTGGTGAATTTTGCCCTAAATCACTGGGTCAAAGTGAGAATTAAAATTACAGGTAAAACTAGGTCAATTTATAAAGTTGCTAGAAGGTGAAACACTGAGATATGACACTAATACCCAATGTGGAGGGAGATAATAACAGAGACAACAAAATCAAGTATTAAAAGACAGCTTTTCCCATATACACCAACAGGCTCCAGGACATTACTGTCCAGCAGAATATAGTAACTGATGTTATAAATATCGCCTTTAGTCACAAAGAAAAAGTAAGATTATGGCCTATATACTCTGGCTGATGCAGAGAAGTAAGGACTGCATTGTATGTACATTTCCATCAAAAGTGTTTCCAATGAAAAAGTTTTGGTTCTTAAAAGCTAAATGTGAGTTAACTGGAAAATTCCCCTTCATGGGATAAATTATTTCTTGATGATGCTAAAAAACAATATATAATAATTAATAAGATATCAGTATATGAGAAAACATTATAAGGAGAAAAAGTTTGATATGAAAATTGGGTGAAAACCTTAAGTTCTTCATAGAAACTCTCAGAAGACCAGGAGCTCCTCAGGGTCATTATATGAATTTAAAGGAAAGAAATGCCTACTTTCTGGGTAAGTTCTCATTACCTAGAAATACTGCCATAATAAAGTCACAGGGGAACCAGAAAGCTGGCCTTCAACCCTCACCATCCCCACCCCATTCCCTTTCCAAATACCTTCCCTGGCTCCTGAGGCTAGGTGGGGAAGCATTTCTCTGTTTTTCAACTGTCACATTGCCACCCAGGTATTTATTTCAATCTGCTCTTCAAGTTTTGTATTACCTTTCTTGCCTTCTAAATATGGGTATTTCCTGAGGCAAAGACCTTGGCCTTTTGCTCTTCCATATAAAGGCTTTCTCCCTTTGAAAGATCATGTATTCTGATGACTTCAAGTGTTGTCTTCTCATGGATGACTCATATTTACATGATCTGGCTTAGCTTCATTTTTCTGAGCTTTAGTCCTTTACTTCTAGCAACCTCCCTCCCATCTGCCCCCCAGAAATTTTCTCTTGGACATTTCATTATCATCTCAAACTTTATAATCTATTTCAGCTCTAAACTCATTTATGCCTTAGAACCAACTTGCACTGTCGGGACTGTTTCGGATGTCATGTGAAAGCTCTGGTGAGGAAGCGCAGACACAGTCAGCCGACCGAGAACCCATGGAAAGACGTGTTGTTAGACTCCCCGGAGACAGGGAGTGGGGGTGACGAGGGGGCCGGTCGGGTTTATAACCTAGGCCCCTGCAAGGGTGGCGGAGGAGGCGGTAAGAAGCACATGTGGGGCTGTGAAATCCAGAGCAGAGGAACAGGGCGTCCCAGGATGCGCGAAAGTGGAAGTTTCAAAACAGAAGGCACGAAAAGCAGAAGCAGCAAGGGCCGTTCAGGGCAGCTGAGGACCGCTTCTTACCAGCCAAGGCACACGGAGAGTCCGTGAGGAAGGGGAAGGGGACTGCAGAGCGGAAGGGGCCGGCCCTTGCAGAGGCTAGGGCTCGGTGACCAGCCCAAACTGGGGGGGCAGCCTTAGCAGCTGCAGTGACGGCCAGGGCGGGACTCACTCAGAAGGGGAACTTAGGACTCAGCCAGGCACGGTGACAAGGCCCCAAACGTCATTTCTTTCATGCTATTACCTGGACCTTAAGTCCTCATTTCCCAGGCTCCAAGACTGGAGCGGATTCCTCTTGCTCTGTCCGTCACCAAGGGCAGTGCTATTCACCTCTTACCCTGGTCCTTCCTGCTCACCTTTGCTTCCCAGCACCAAGCCTGTCATATCTCCCCTCCCATAATATCTTCTATATGTATTTTTCAAGGGCCAAATGTCCCACTGTCACTTACAAACGAAATGTGTTTAAAGCAATCATGAGGGACTAATGCATGACACCTGACAGCACAAGACCCGAGGAACTACACGTTGACTGCCGGGTATAACGCAAGTCTCTCTCCTATACACAAAAGAATTTTCTAAAAAGAAGTACAAAACATGTTTAGGGATAAAGATTAAAAATTGAAAAGAAAACATACATGCGTAAGAAACCCCCCAAATGTAACTCTCCCTGAGAACTAGAAAACTCAGAGTACCTGCGCTGTGCTTGGATAAAACAGAACTACCACATCCTACTCTGCATTTTCGGTTTGCGAATGTTTCTAAAGCACGGCTCGACGCTCTCAGTTCCCTGTTTTACTCCACAGACATCCACTGCGCGCCTCCTTTATTCTGAGCAGAGCAACACACCGCAGGGGCGCAGAGACGCGGCAGACCAGGGGCTGCTCCCGGCCCGCGGGGGAAGGGCCTGGGCGAGGCGATCTCGGTACCGGCGGCAGGCGGCACGGACCGGGGGGGCCCTGCAGCTCCGGCACGCGCGGCCCTAACGGGGGACGCCTCCGGGCGGAGGGTCTCCGCGACCCCGCACGTGAGAGGGTGGGAGAAGCCCAGGCGGGACGTGCGCAGCGCACGGCTAGTTCACCCCGAGGCGCTGCGGTGCCGCGGGCAAGGCCAGGGAACCGACTGAGAGGAGGGGTCCCGGATTCGCCCTCCTCTGCCGGCAGCCGGGCGCCGGTGGGCCAGGACTGCGGCTTTGCGGCTCGTCCCGAGAAACCGCAGGGCCGAGGCGCAGCCACAAGTGGGCCGGCGGCAGGGCCGCGCGCCTCGGCCAGGGGCGAGGGGACGCCCACGAGGGGCGGCCGGAGGGCGGCGGGCGCCCGCATCCCCGCGCACCGGCGCACCCCCTGCAGTCTCCGGCGGCGAGAAGGGAAAGGACGGCGTGAAACGCGCCCGAGCTCCGAGCTGGGGCCACGGTCGGCGCCTGCACACCCGCAGGCAGGCCAAGGGGAGGCCGAGGCGCGGGAGGGAGCCGGGACCGGCTGAGGGGCCGCGGCGCCTCAGCAGAAGCGCGGGCAGAGGGCACCCGGGACCCGGCTCCCGAGGCCTCCCGGCCGAGGCTGGCGGACGGGCCCGCGGCAGCGGTCGAGGGGCGTCCATCGCCTCCTCAGCCCCGCCCTCGCTTCGCCACGTCTTCCCAGAACTTCCGCCCTCACGCGAGGCGCGCCCGTTCTGAGGGCTTCGTACTCGGCCCGAGCTTCCCTGCTCAGCGGCAGGGAAGCACCGCCTGCCTCAGCCCGTTTCCTCGCCACCGGGCACCCGGCGGACGCCGAAGAGAAGCGAGAAGAGCCTGAGACATCGCGAGGCTCGACGGTCCCGCCGCGGCCTTTGCCTGCCGGAAGCGGAAGTCGGTGGTGAGCGGGCCCTGCCGGAAGTGACTCCGTTGCCTTGGAGCGCTGTGGGGGCCTGGACGTCCCCTGACTGAGTTGTGGCCGAGGCGGTTTCTTCTGCGAGTCTCGCCGGCGGCGTCGGGCCGGTGGTGGGTAGACGCCGCCCTCAGCTGGTGAGCCCCCACTCGGGGCACGGGGAAGGCGCGAGCGGGCCGGGCGGAGCGCGCTGGGCCGAGCCGAGCGGCCGGCCTGGCGCCCATGTCTGTGCATGCCGAGTCTGGACTGTGGCGAGACCGGGAACCGCTGCCCGTCTCGGCTTCTGCCCCGCCACTCGCCCACCCTTCGCGGCCAGTGCGTCGGTTCGCAGCAGAATCCTCGAAGCCTTGACGAACAAGCCGTGGGGTGCATCGAGGGAGCAGGACTGAAAACGCAGCCGATTCCAGCCTTTCTCTTAGTCTTTGGTTTCCTGCGCTCACTCCCCTGGGCAGCGATCTCCATTCCGGGGACTCGTTTCCAGAGAGTCACGCCGCCGCCCAAGTTCGCTGGGCCTTTGCCTTTACCAGTGACGAATAAATTAGTAGTGTCCCAGCGCACATCTGAAAGGCTGTACCCCTTTATTGGAAAGGAAAGACGCCTCGAGACGGTGCTATTCGTGCTTGACGTAGCTTGGCTTGGAGGGCCCGAGGCTGAGGCCCGCAGCCGCCTCTGGCTCTGGAGGAGACCGGACGCCAGCCCGCCCTTTGCAGTGGCGGCCTTGGAAGTGTTTGGAGCGCTAATAATTCGCTGACCAAGGCCCTTGTGTTGTTTCCCCTACCCCAGGTTTTTAGGGTTTCCTTCAATGAAGTTCTGTTTTTCTCCCACAGATTTTAAGAACCTCAATATTAAACAAGACAGCTGCCTCAAATCCCTGAGGTAGGTAAACATGGGATCAACTAAAATTCCATTTAAATTCCATTCTAATATGAATAATGTAAAGATAACATTTGTTACCTCATGTTCGAGGGGGACAGAACATAAAAATAGTGATTTTTACTGCCCGTCTGGATTAGGTGTGGGTCATCTTTATAGCGATTTCTGTAAAAATCTAGGTACATTTTTCATTAGCTGAATTTATTTTAAACTCATACTTTGGATTTTGAGTGGTTGACATCAGTTGGCCACATTGAAAGTTTGGTATTTGATGAGATAGCAGCAGCAGTCTGGGAGGTAGGAATTCTGGATATTGTTTCTTGCAACTACACCATAACCTTGGTTAAATTTTGGAAGTATGGAAATAATATTCTAAATATTATTTGCTTTTTTTTTAAGTTTTATTCACACAACCTACAGCCCATCCTAAGAGTACAGTCAGTGGCTGTTGATAGAATCACACAGTTATGCATTCACCACCATAATTAATATTAGAACATTCTCATTTCTTCCCTGGGGGAAAAAAAATCTCATACCTATTTTTTCTCCCTATTATTGACATTTAGCTTTGGTACAGTACCTTTGTTACAATTAATGAAAGCATATTGCGATGTCACGTTAACAGACCTTAATTTACAGTGATTTTTTCCCCACATTCCACCCTTTTAACACAGTAATAGTGATGAATGTTTGTTCCAGTTCATGTAAGAACTTTCTTATATTTGTACAATTAACCAGTGTCATCATACACTCTAGGTTTTGCTAAATTAAATAGTCCCAGGTTTTCTCCTCTAGCTTTCCTTCTGGTGACATACATGACTCTAGCCTTCCTCTTGCAACCATACTCGCACTCAGCTTTGGTAATTACACTTAGAGTATTGTGCTGTCATCACACAATATTGTGCTATTCATTTCCGAACATTTACAATCAGTGTTATTAAACATTCTTTACTTTTAAGCATCATTGCCCAATCTTTACCCACTTTTTATCTCCTGATAACTTAGGCTCTCAAATTTAACTCCTGGAGTTTGCTCATTATAGTTCATATTAGTGAGATGATACAATATTTGTCCTTTTGTTTCTGGCTTATTTCACTCAAATGTAATGTCCTCCCGGTTCATCCACGTTGTTGTATGTGTCATCACTTCCTTCCTTCTTATAGCTGCATCGTGTTCTATCACAGGCACACACCCCAGTTTGTTTATGCACTCATCAGTTGATGGACATTTGGGCTGTTTCCATCTTTTGGCAGTTGTGAACAATGCCACTGTAAACATTGGTGTGCGCATGTCTATTTGTGTCCTTGTTTTCAGTTCTTCCGAGTATATACCTAGGAACGTATATTCCTGGTAATGGGATTGCCAGATCATGTGGCTGTTCTGTACTTGGCTTCATGAGGAACTGTCAAACTGCCTTCCAGAGCGGCTGCACCTCTCTATATTCCCACTCAGTGAATAAGTATACCTATTTTTCTATATCCTCTCCACCACTTGTGGTGTTTTGGCTTTAAATTTTTTTTTTTTTTTTAGTAATGGCCATTCTGGTTGGTATGAAATGGTATCTCATTGTGGTTTTGATTTGCATTTCCCTAATAGCTATTGGAATTGAGCATCTTTTCAAATGATTTTTAGCCATTTGTATTTCCTCTTTGGAAAAGTATTTATCCATGTCTTTTGCCCATTTTTTAATTGGGTTGTTTGTCTTTTTTGTTCTTGAGTTATAGGATTTCTTCATGTAGTCTGGATATTAAACTCTTATCAGATATGTGTTTTTTAAATATTTTCTCTGATTGAATAGGCTGTTGTTTTACTTTCTACATGTGTTTTCAAGGATTTGGAGAAAAGACAAACTAATGGTTTTTGTTAATGAAGAAGCAGTCTTCCGATAGCAAGCACATCTCTTCACCATAAACTTTTTATTAGAAGTTGAAATAATACAGGAAAAAACCCAGTTTTTGGATGTCAGAGAAAAGGAAGATTTGGTTAAAAAGTTTCAGCATAATGCCCTATTTGCCCTAAGTTACAAAACAAGTTGTAGGACTCTTGAGGCAAGGGGCAGAAAGGTGAGTTGTTAGTTAGAGAAAGTAAGGGTGGGAATGCTCGTCAGCACCTGGGCGAGGAAGGCTGGGAAGGGGGGGTTCTGCAGAACCCTCCTAGGGCTGGCTCCGAGGTCTTGAGTGAAGACTAAAAGCAGTCAACTCTTCCTCGAGGGTTAGACCTTCTGAGGCTTAAATCATTTCCTAGAGGCAGAGGGCTGTCTGATAAAGTGGAGGGCTTGGTTAAGAAGTACTGCCAGTTGAGTGAATCCATGATCGACATGGTAAAACCCAGCTGATACAGATTTCAGTTTTTATAGCTGTTAGATAAAATCTTATCTATAGTAGTTATTTTTCATTTGTCTCAAGGTCTGGACTAAGAATCCAGTGAATATAATTAATACAATTATGAAGTAATTATCCTAGACTTTAATAGCTGTGCATTTAAATACCTTTCAAACATTTTCTATTTTCATGTCTCTCAGTGTATTTTCAGTCTTTCCTCTTTTTATTGGCTCCTTTCCCATCTCTTATAAGCAAGTTCAGATAACCCTATGCTAGGAAAACCAAGAGATAAACTGCTTAGTAACCCTTAACTACTATCCTATCTTTCTCCTTTTTAGCCAGGCTTCTTGAAATCTTAGTTTATACTGTCCCTTTCATTTGCTTCTCAAATCAATTGCAGTCCTGCTTCAATCTCCACTATTCAATCACCTCCCAATGGTAAATCCAGTTTTCTCCTTTTGCTTCTTTATCACTGTACCACTTGCCACTGCTGGCCAGTCGCTCTGTATTCTCTTGGCTTCTATGATAATCTTTAGGTTCTCCTCTTATCCTTTCTTCATCTTGTCTTTAAATATTGATGTTCTCCAGGATTTTGTTCCATTATCCTCTGATTTCACATTTTCTGGTAGGAATCACAGCATTAACCACCAACAAAATTTCTGATGACTCCCATAATCATCTTCAACACAGCTTTCACATAGGTGACTGTGAACTGACTCTCTGTTTGGACGTAGGGACCACAGCTAACTTCAAACCCAAGAGTGTGCTTTAGTTCCCCCTTCTTCCTGGCACCATAATCTAATTTATTTGGACAGAAGTCTAAAAGTTATCCTTTATTTCCCCCTCACCTCCCGCATCTATTCAATGATCAGTTCCTCCTAGAATTCTTTTAAAACTAATCTCAGTCCATGCCCCAGATTAAGCCCTCAGCATGTCACGTAAATTACTGCAGTAATCCACTGTGGTCTGATTTCACTAATCTATTCTCCTGTTAGAAAAGTGAACCTTCTAAAATAGTAAATTTGATCTTTAGACTTCCTGCTTAAAACAAAACAAAACCTTCTTTTTTCCCCCATTGCCTACAAGAAAAAGTGCAAAGTAATTTGTGTTGCTTTTCGAGATTTAACCTCTGCCTACCTGGCCAGTCTCATCTCTTGACATTCCCTGTTCTCTTTATATTTGCACCATATCTGTTTCTTCTAGTCTGGGAGCTCTTTGAGGGCAGGGTCCATGATGGCTCCTGGTTAGGACAATGCCTGGAAGAAAATCGTCAAGAAATGTTGAATGTCTCAAGTCTAACTGAGCTTTAAAACTACATAGGGACAGCTATGAATACCCTGTCTAAAATAGTTTACTTTTTTTTCGTATGCTGTATGGGCGGGATCACATTTCATTCTTTTTCCATGTAAGTATCCCATTATTGCAGCACCATTTGTTGAGTTTTTTTGTCTGTCTGTTTGCTTTTGTTTGTTTGTGCTTGGGAAGTGCATGGGCCGGGAATCAATCCTGGGTCTCCCATGTGGTGAGCGAGAATTCTACCACTGAACTACCCTTGCACCCCCTTCACTTGTTTTTTTATTAACTGGTAAGACAGTGTTAATTTCTTAAAAATGACTAATTAGAAACTATATAGGATTTCAGGATGACTGATACTTCTGAAGCTGTTCCAAATTTTGAAGAGATGTTTGCCAGTAGATTTTCAGAGGATGACAAAGAGTACCAGGAATATCTGAAACGACCTCCTCAGACCCCTCCAATTGTTGAAGAATGGAATAGCAGAGCTGGAGGGAACCAGAGAAATAGAGGAAATCGGTATGTATTACTTGTGAAGGATAGAGGCTGATTGGGGGAGAATAGCTTTATTCTATTCTAGAATAGCTAGACTGTGAGGCCCGTGAGAACAGGGACCAGCGTTCTGTTGAGAATGATACATCGAGGCCCTAGTGACAGCGCCTGGCACAGACCTGATAAATACTGCTTTAATGTTTTGTCAGCACCATATTGTTCTCTCTTGCTGTTCAATTGTGTATATGTGTTTTAATGTTTTTAAAAATGCCCCTTCTATGGGCTAAGCAATATATTATTTTCTTCACAAATATACAAAAAAATCCTCCACAGAATCCCTACATGTTTCCACAAAACTCCATAAAGAGGGTGTCATTTTGGTTTTACTTCAGGTTTATAAAATGGAAACAACTTATATCTAATATTTCAGTATTATCAAAATAATAAATTACCATATGGCTTTTGTGCAACTGGTTTCAGTTGATTCAGAACTGTTTTACTGGTTTGTGTTGTAGTCTGTCTATTTCTCTGTAAAGTGTATCCACCAATGCTGGAAGAAAGCCTTAAATCTTAGAAAAGCTTTGAGTGAGTGATGCTGTAACATTCTTATAGAGAAAAATGCTTTTACTCCCTTGTTTGTTGAGTATTAGCTTGAGAAATCAAACGTACTAGGATAGATTTGTCATGTTTCTAAAAGGGAAGTTTAAAAACCATTTTGTTTTGTTGTAGGTTGCAAGATAACCGACAGTTTAGAGGTAGGGATAGCAGACGGGGGTGGCCAAGTGACAATCGATCCAATCAGTGGCATGGACGCTTCTGGGGCGACAGCTACCAGCAGCACCGACGAGAACCCCCCTACCCTCCCCAGTATGGACACTATGGCTACAGTCAGCGGCCTCCCTACGGTCACGGCTACTACTGAATTTCTGCCATTCACTTCAGCCACACAAGTCTGAGTGTGTCTTCCGTTTGGTTAAAGTTTCACATCTGATTTTAGAGAGTGGATTATTAATTTTTTGCAACTCGAGGTTTTTTTTTTTTAAATAGATGTTACTAGAGACATGTGATGGTAGCTGGGAATAAATCGTCCCCTAACAAGATTGTGGATTATATTGCTTGAACTTCTACCCCAGATTCATCTTTGTTTCACAACTTAATGTGTTTTGAGTTTGGTATTTTTTTCCACGTCTGACCTTCAGGAGTTCTGTCTTTGTTTTACACAGAAATAAAAACTTTTAACTAGAAAATGCTTGCTTTTCCTTTGTAAGATAAGAGAGTATCCATACACCCAGACATGCTCATTTCTAAAATTTTACAGATGTTAGTACAATCACCTTATGGATGCACAGCTATGCTTACTTGTAATATATTGTACATACCACTCGCAGTTAAAAGGTAAAAGTAATGTACTTTGTATATGATTATTGGTTCTACAGGTTTGAGTCACCTCCACATTCACTTCAGGCTCTTTTTGTAGGGAAATTAAGAATAAAGTTGTAAAATGAGGAAGGAATTACTTTCAGTTTCAGTGTCTATTGATGTGGTAGGTGGGATTAGGGCATACATCATTTTCTGTAAACTAGGCTTTTTGCTAACTTAAATATAGGGGTCAAAATTCATATATCATACAAATGTTTACCTGTAATGATAAATAATGCTGTATTTTGACTCTCTACTCTTATTGCATTTAATGTTGGTTCATTCTGTAATGTTCTCTTTACTTCCAAATGTGCACCTTTGCTGCTTGCTTTTCTAGAAATAGTGTTGCTGTAAATGACTCTTAAGAGTGATCATTGTATTTCATATTATTTAAATGGTCATGATCCTTTCATATAAAATTGAGCACCTTTATTCCCAAGTTTTAGAGTTATCCCATTCATCAATGTGCTGAGATGAGGTTTTTGATTTTTTTATTAACTCTGTCCTTCATATCTGTTGGAAAGGGTTTATTTGATTTAAGGGTAATATCAGAAGTACAAATTTTTTCTTAGGTCATAGGAATTAAAAAGAACCTTCCTAAATCTGCCTTCTGCTGCCTTCTCTCTTAGTACCCCATTTTAGGTCCTTGAGGTTGACTTCTCTAGGTACTTACCCATGCTTGGGATTCTTTCCCCACCATTCCCCTTCCTGAAGAATCATGCTTTTAGGTAACTGTTTTCTTGGGAAGGGTCTAATAAACCAGTTCACACTGAGATGTAAATAAAAAGATAATAAGGGAAGGATTTTTCCTGCATTCCTTTAATTACATCAGCTAGCAACAAGCTCGACTATAATATTTAGCCTAGAGAGGCTAGACTGTCCTGATTGCAACCCAAGATCTCTGAAAGCAGCGGGTGTTCAAAATACCTGTCAGCTGCTAAAGCCCAGGCACTGACGGGTCAGGACAATGGCTGCTCATCGCTTTGGAGTAGGATCCCGAGGGCCCTTTGCTGTGCCAGCGGTTTACATTTGTTAGGGGAATCTATGGGCCCAAGGGGCAGTGTTGGAGCAGGGGATGTCTCTCTGGAATCTCAGAAGAGATTTTAGTACCTAGTATAAATAGGGGGCATGTGGCCAATTAGCCCTACTTGAAAGAATAGTCATTCCACCCCTTCAAGATGGTGGCTTATCAAGGTGTGGGATTTAGTTCATCCTCCAGAGCAGCTAGTAAATAGCAGGAACAGTACAGAACAACAGCTGGGGCCAAATTAGTGACCGGACATACAGCATACCCCAGTCCGGACAAGCTGGACCTGCTGCGAGCCCCCCCAGAACCCTGAGTCCCCCAAGCCACGGTTGCTGGTGCCCCTCCCCCACAGGCTGCTTCCCAGGGGCTGAGCCCAACCAAACTCCAATTGTGGAACTAATTAACAAATTCTGACTACTAAAAATAGGCCCCCAGCTCAGCTGAAACCTAGAAAAAAGGTAAAGCTAGTAGTTTTTGCCCCAGTGCAGAGGGGGCAGGGCTGAGGGGGGGAGGAAACCCAGAAGTTGTTTTGATCGGACAGCACAAAATACTTGTAAAGGTCTGGACCCTAAAAAAAAAAAAAAAAAAGAGGGGACACATAGGACCTGAAGATACGTAGAGCAAAGTATCAACTTAAGCTCTTGATTAACAAACAGGAGGAATGGGGTTCTACTCTGAAAAGGGTTTTTTTTTCTTTGTTTCTACCGCCTAAAACTGCTCTCAGGCCCCAACTGCCCCAGGCAAGGGCAGAATTAAGCTTGTCTGAGAGACAAAGAGGATGGTCAAGGGAAAGAAGGTAATTCCCTGGAGGCTGTGCCTTCCCCAGGAGACAGGTGGGGCCCAGCTTAGGTGGAATCCCTCCCTTTAGGAGTTCAGATCCCAGGGACTGGAAAACTAAAGCTATGAAAGCCAGCCTACAACCTCTCCTCTGTCTCAACCACCCCCCAGCAGGGAGAATCTGCTGAAGTTATGCTGGTGGGACCTGCAGGCAGACAAGCACCACATACCAGGCAGGATAAGAAAAACACAGAGTCCAGAGACTTCACAGGAAAGTCTTTCAACCTGCTGGGTCTCACCCTCAAGGAAAACTGACGCAGGTGACTCTTTCCTCCTGAGAGACCAGACTGATCTGAGAAAATCTGACTGGGGTCTATAATACCTAAGTAGACCCTACCAAAAGGGGGGAAAAACAGAGGCACCATACAGGCAGAGCAAAAAACAAGAAAATAAGAACTGAAAAATTCTGATCTGTTAAAAAAACCTAAGCTAGATGTCTAGAATAAGCTGAACTGAATGTCAAAGAACAGAGAACAAAGCCATCCAGCAAGAAAATCATGGGTAAAAGAGTGAAAACAATCTCCAGAATAAACTAATTAAGGAAATTAAATGCCTAGACACCAGCAAAAAAAATCATACTATGGAAATTGAAGATATGGTCCGCTCAAAGGAACAAACCAACAATTCAAATGAGATACAGGAGTTTAAACAATTAATTCAGGATGCTCGAACAGACTTGGAAAATCTCATCAAAAATGAAATCAACGAATTGAGGGAGGATATAAAGAAAAGGGGTGAACAAAAAGAAATCAGAAGTCTGAAAAAACAAATCGCAGAACTTAAGGAAATGAAAAGCACAGCAGAAGAGATGAAAAAAACAATGGAAACCTACAATGTTAGATTTCAGGAGGCAGAAGACAGGATTAGTGAACCGGAGGATGGGACATCTGAAATCTGACAAGCAAAAGGAAATATAGGGTAAAGAATGGAAGAATATGTGCAAGGACTCAGGGAACTGAATGACAACATGAAGTGCATGAATATACATGTTGCAGGTGTCCCAGAAGGAGAGAAGGGAAAAGAAGGAGAAAGACTAATGGAGGAAATTATCACTGAAAATTTCCCAACTCTTATGAAAGACTTAAAATTAGAGATCCAAGAAGTGCAGCATATCCCAAACAGAACAGATCGAAATGGACGTACGCCAAGACACTTACTAATCAGAATGTTGGATGTCAAAGAGAAAGAAAGAATCTTGAAAGCAGCAAGAGAAAAGCAATCCATTAAATACAAGGGAAGCCGAATAAGACTATGCATAGATTTCTCAGCAGAAACCATGGAGGCAAGAAGACAGTGGTATGATATATTTAAGATTCTAAAAGAGAAAAACTGCCAACCAAGAATTTACTAGTTTCAGTAAATTCAAAAAGGTTGAAATCATACAGAACACTTTCTCGGATCACAAAGGAATGAAGTTGGAAATCAATAATAGGCAGAGTGCCAGAAAATTCACAAATATATGAATGCTCAATAATACACTATTAAACAACCAGTGGGGTCAAGGAAGAAATTACAAGAGAAATCAATAAATATCTTGAGGCAAATGAAAATGAAAATACAACATATCAAAACTTATGGGATGCAGCAAAGGCAGTGGTAAGAGGGAAATTTATTGCCCTAAATGCCTATATCAAAAAAGAAGACAGCAAAAATGGAAGAGTTAACTGTTCACTTGGAAGAACTAGAGAAAGAACAGCAAACTAACCCCAAAGCAAGCAAAAGGAAAGAAATAACAAAGACTAAAGCAGAAATAAATGACATGGAGAACATGAAAATGATTAAGAAAATCAACAATACTAGAAGTTGGTTCTATGAGAAAATCAATAAGACTGATGGACCCTAGCAAGGTTGATAAAAAGAAGATGACAGAGGATGCAAATAAATAAAATCAGAAATGGACAAGGAGACATAACCACTGACCCTGCAGAAATAAAGGAGGTAATGAGAGGATACTATGAACAACTTTATGCTAATAAACTAGACAACATAGATGAAATGGACAACTTCCTAGAAAGGCATGAACAACCAACACTGACTTGAGAAAAAATAGACGACCTCAACAAACCAATCACAAGTAAAGAAATCGGATTAATCATTAAGAAGCTCCCAAAAAAGAAAAGTCCAGGACCACATGGCTTCACACGTGAATTCTACCAAGCATTCAAGAAAGAATTAGTACCAATTCTGCTCAAACTTTTCAAAAAAATTGAAGAGGAGGGAAGGCTACCTATTCATTCTATGAAGTCAACATCACCCTCATACCAAAGCCAGACAAAGATACTACAAGAAAAGAAAATTACAGACCAACCTCTCTAATGAATATAGATGCAAAAATTCTCAATAAAATTTTTGCAAATCAAACCCAGCAGCACATTAAAAGAATTATACACTATGACCAAGTAGGATTCATCCCAGGTGTGCAAGGATGGTTCAACATAAGAAAATCAATCAATGTAATACACCATATATCAACAAATCAAAGCAGAAAAACCACATAATCATCTCAGTTGATGCAGAAAAAGCATTTAACAAAATTCAACATCGTTTCTTGTTGAAAACACTTCTAAGGATAGGAACAGAATGGAACTTCCTCAACATGATAAAGGGAATATATGAAAAACCCACAGCTAACATCATTCTTAATGGGGAAAAGCTGGAAGCTTTCCCCATAAGATCAGGAACAAGACAAGGATGTCCATTGTCACCACTGTTATTCAACATTGTGTTGGAAGTTCTAGCCAGAGCAATTAGACAAGAAAAAGAAATACACAGCATCCAAATTGGAAAGGAAGAAGTAAAACTCTCACTGTTTGCAGAAGATATGATACACTATGTTAAAAACCCTGAAAAATCCACAGGAAAACTACTAGAGATAATAAATGAGTACAGCATTTCCTAGACTTTCTATTCCATTTGATTCAATTCAAACACAACTTTGGCTGTGCATAGAAATCTGTGTCCAGAGCCTCTGACTTATTTTAATTAAGCACTGTTGTCTGCAGTGAAAAGGAATTTTATTTTCTTTAGGAAACGTAGAAAGTAGCATAATCCGAGCTTGAGGCAGCTTGTTACCTCTGGATAACTTCATTCATCTGGAAATATTACTTGGAAAAGCTCTTGCTTTGGTAATGTCAGATGAATGAGGTATTATATGTAAACTATTCCCCTGATTTAAAAAGAAGCCTATTTAGATTTTTCTTTCAATATTTTGTATTTTCACCAAAGAAGCATGTCTAATATATGTATGTGAAGACTTTGAAATACTAGGCTTTGGTTAATTGTGTGTGAAAAACCTAATTATATAGGTCATTCATTCTTTTCTTTCTTCTGTTTATAAACTTAGAAAGAAAGGTATGCTTTTAAAATTCTCATGTTTCAATTTAGAATGAATTAAGACTATTGGGAGAAAATGCTCTTTTGACACTGGTATTCATCAGTGATGCTAGTAGTTCAGGATTCAGATATGTTGAGATGTGACATTCTATAATATTTCAAAAAAAAAAGATTTATCCTGGCTCCTGCTATATTAGATGATTATAGAGCCAAATCAACAACTAGATTGAAGTAGTAGCTTATGCCATTGGACTGCAAGGCAACCCTGAGAGCAAGTATGTTCTCCTTTCCAGAAGTCTGGTCGACCTCCAAAGGAGCCAGCTTTTAGGAAAAAGAGGGAGGGGAACAGAGATTCCTTTCTGGGAGAAAATAGACCAGGGCCAAGCTGGCTGCACTGGTCTCCAGTTGTAAAGCTGCACTGTATTGCAGTATGCCAGCGCCGAGGAAGGAGCTGGGTAGCTGCTGCCACCGAGGCCTCTGGATACCAGAGGAACGTTCTTCCTTCTGAGTTCAGTTATCAAGAGCTGTCAGGCTGCAGTGAAGGATGAGTTGTGGCTAATACTCAGAGGGTTATGGAGGAGCAGGTTAATGAAAAGGACAGCTATAACTTGACTGCCCCTTGCAGGATTAAGCAAACGCGTATACATAAAGTTCCCCACGCTAGATGCCCAGCGAATACCATGTTTTTGTGCCTCCACAGTTAGAGTGGATGTCTGGGTGGCTTGGGTGCAAGAATTGTGGCTCACAAATCTTTCACCAGTGTCTTCATGGGCTGATTCAGTTGGTGTTTTGGTTTCTGTCCCTAAGGGGCACAGAGAGCCCCATGTATTAATTACCAGTTAGACTTTCTCAGGGTTTCAGTTACTTCTCCTGAGACAGCTTCAGGGGATGATGTGATGATGATCTCATGTTTTTTTTCCACTGCCAGTGCCTTTAACTCCCTAAAGAATTTCCAGCCTCTTTGTCTGAATTATATAAATAAAACTGATGTCACTGCTAAAGGCCAGAAGCTTTGTTTTATTGTGTTTATCCCATTTTAAAATGTCCTTCGTTATGTACATTTTGTGACAAAATAATGCTTATTATAAAGGGTGGAACAATACGAAAATAAGTAATGCACACCCAGTAGTGGCTATGACCTGTTGTGCATGCTTCTGTCCCATTCATCATGTCCATACAAATATATAAAAATTTGATATACCTATATAATTTGATATACCTATATATTTTTTCTTTTTGTTTTTTACTAAATTGGGGTTACATTATATGTTACTCTTCACTCAACAGAATATAATACACATCACTCCAAATCAATAGCTATAAATTAGAAATGATTAACTTTAAAAATAGCACATTCTATAGTATGGCTATACCATTAATTATATGATTTTTCTCCTATCTGTACACTTAAGTTGTTCAACACCCACCCCCCAACAATGCTGCAATTCTTTTGTACATATATCCCTTTGTATTGGTACTTTTATTTTTTGTGTTCTTTTAGGATTGTTCCAAAAATTGAATTGTTGAGTTAAAAGATTTATATTTTTAATTTTAATAAATACTGCCACATTTTCTAAAACACTGTAGTGATTCACATTCCCATCAGTAATATATGTAATCCACAGCAATGTAATAGTCCACGGATATTGTGTCTCCCCTTCTTCCCCAATGACCTCAACAAGCTTTTTATCATTAAAATCAGAGAACTTTATAGATTATGTCTTATTGTTGGTCATTCTTCGGTCATTACTTCACCTTTTCATTCTGTAAGTTTTTCTTTTGTTTCTTCAAAGTTTTCTTGGTTGTATCTTTTAAGTTTTTTTGTTTGGATTTCTTTGGGTCTCTTCTTCAGGAACCTCCATTTTGTCTAAGCTGGATTTCCTTTGACTTCCTTTTCTGTCATTTTCCTTTCTTTGTTCACCTTTCTGTCTTGCCCTCCAAACTCCATACCTTGTTTCAGCCTCTTTTCTGATGTGTTGTTTCCAACATGGACTTTATTTCTAGGACATTTTTATCTTTTACTTTCTTGAGGTCTATTAGCTCACCTTTTATCTCCTCCAACAAGCCTTGCCACATCTTCCTTGAGTTCTTGTGTTCTGCTTTGAGAGTGAGAGGAGTGGTGGTATAAGGACTCCAACCTGAGTTTAATCTCACTAAAATTATATATATATGTTTATATATGCACATGCCAGAATTATACTGTGAGCCACATGTGTAATTTTTTTTGTGGGGGTGTGCATGGTCTGGGAATCGAACCTGTGTCTCCTGCATGGAAGGTGAGCATTCTACCACTGAACCACCCGTGCACCCACATGTGTAATTTTAAATTTTCTAGTAGCCATATTAAAAAGAAAAAAAGTAAAAAGAAACCAGTAAAATTTATTTTAATAATCTATTTTATTTAACCCATTATATCTGAAACATCATTTCAACATGTAATAATATAAAAAATTAATGAAATGTTTACTATTTTTCTCATACAAAGTCTTTGCAATCCACGGATAACTCAATTTGGATTAGCCACATTTCATGTGTTCAGTAGCCACCTGTGGTTTGCAGCTACTGTATTGGACAGCACAACTTCAGAAAACCACAACTAAAGACTTGGATTCTGCTGTCTTGACTTTCCCACTTATGCACAGTACCCCAAACTCCCAGGGCCCCTAAGGCTTTGAAACAGAAACAAATTGAAAGCCATCGTGACAGTAAATTCACATCATGGATGGGGTGACATTCATGTAGAATGACCAGAGAGCCTGTAATCTCTATCTGCAAAGTTTGAGGATCCCGTCATTCACTAAAATCAAGGGGACTGGATGGATCCTGTGGCAGAGCTAAAACAGGGTTAAAAAATGCTAAAACTTTATCAACTGAATTATGAAAGCTGTCTGAAGAAAGCCGATGTTGGCAGATAAGGTAGTCTTCCTGGAGCCTGGAAAACAAGAACTCCTGTGCCACGTTCGAGGAGAGGGCTGCAGCCAGCTGATAAGTTAGGTACAAATAGGTCCAGGGAGCTTCTGATGGTCAGAGCTCCCGGGCCCCGGCCCCTGTCTCCCTGGCTGTGTCCCCACACCCTCCAGGTAGACTTCAGAGATGACGGGCTTCTTGAAAAGGTTTCCCCAATAGACAGAATGTACCAACTAGAAGATTCCACCTTGCAGTCTAATTTAGCAGATGTGTTCTTCACTCAAACTAGTAAAATGGCATCTATTTAACAATCAGTTCTTTCCATTTGCCTAGCCCAATTCCATTTTTCAAAAACACCGACTAAATGGGATTTCTGAAAACTGCAGAATTAAGGGAGGGACTCAGGACCATGCCGTCTCCATCAAGACTGAGCCAGGATTCCTGAGTGCCCAGCTGGGTTTCCACTAAACACTGTGACTGAGCTAAACTACTTAAGCTACGAGGGGATTAAGTGCAAAGAGTGCCTCTGAGAAGACCAGATAAGAAAGATCAGAGTGTGTAAGATTGGCAGTCAGGCACTGCAGAATGGATTTCCTAATAGTGCTGTTCATTTCAAAAGGAATTAAGTCAGTTCCTTTTTCCAAACTGTGTGGCTTTTGCTGTTGCATTATGGTGCCACCTCTTGGAAGGAAACTGAAAATCTAGCTTTAATTTTTAGTCTTACATGCATTAAAAAAAATCAGAATTAGAAACCCTGGTGGGTTCTAAAAATTATACCCTGCATTACAGTTGAGGAACTACTTAACCAAACCCTTGGAATCTGTCTAGAAGGTTGTTCATAGTCAACAGCCAAGAAAAGAACTTCCTCATAAAATTCATGAGTTTTTAGCTATTTGGAACTTTAAACACTGCTGAAGTGCCACCTACATCCCCTGGTGCTCTCTCTCCATTCCCTCACCAAGAGGAGTGTGGAAGGGCCCACCAAAATCAGGAGTCTAAATTCTCTGCTACTGCCTGGAGCGGGATGACTGCGGCGTTTCCCTCCCAGGCCCCATGCAGGTATGCTGTAGGTAAAGCACCTAGCGGCGTCTGGCAAGTAGTGGGCACCCAGGGTGCCAATAAATCATTTTCGCAGGAGCAATTATCCCTTGTTAGGGTAGGGCTGATGGATTAGATGCAGTGCTCAGCCATCACCATGATACCGTTCACCAGAGTTAGAAAAGTATCTTCCAAACCTCATTCAAGGGTCGTCTCAGAGGAAGGATCCCCAGGACAAGAAAGGCAGTGTAATCGGGTCACTTCACAGCTATTCACTTAAACTTAACGGGGATGGGCAGAGTTAGAATCGTGCCATTAGACAAACGAATAGTATGAGGGTTGAAGATTGTCTCCTTGGTGTTAGGTCACTGGGCCTGCCTCAGGAAGGATTCTCGGGGGAAGCCCAGGGGACCAGCTGAAGAAAGGTGCATTAACTGAACTTCCACAGGCTGAAGCTGTGCTGTCCCTAGTGGGAACAGCCCAATCTGGGATAAGAAGGCTAGACCACAGAAGACTGCTTTGTCTGCAAGGGAAGAAAGGGAAATCGTGTCCTAGAATACAGCTCCCAGACCAGTTCCTATACCTTCCAGCTTTTGACAACAAAGTATCACTGGAATGTATCTTCTTCATTAAACAATACTATGTTCTTCAAAAACAAAACAAAAACAAACAAAAAATCAAAACACAACTGTGGTTACGCAAAAAAAAAAACATATTAAAAAACTTAAATATGACTACTTAAAATGATAGTGGATATTTGTTGGCTCTTATCCAGCACCTATTCCTCTCTTCCTAACTTTCTCGTTTTTATTTAGCCATCTAGCCCTCACTACTCAGCCCTTTGCCTCTGAGTATAGTACCTCCATCTCCAGCCTTAGGATGGGCCTGAACTGGTCTAAGACAGTTAGGGTATTGTCTTTTCTAGTCACTGGTTTAGGTGTATTGGGTTATAGTATGGCATCACTTGACCACAGGGGCTGGTTTAGAAACCTCATGTGACCTAATCAGGGCTGAGATAGTAAAGGAAGCTAACTGGGAGTCTCTGGAAAATAGATGCACAGCTCTTATGAGGAACCTGGAACCGAGGCCTTGCTTCTGTGAAGGAAGTGGGCCTAAGGATGAAGTGGACAGCTATGAGCCAGGGGAAGGAAAGAAAGTGATCCTCTATATCCCTGAGCTGCCAAGTCTAACAAACGCGTAAGTGCACCCTGCTTCTAGGTTTTCCAGGTATGTATCCCTTTATTGTCACATGGCGTCGGGTTTCTGTTTCTTGCTAAGGAAAGTATACTAACAAACAGTGATCCACACTACAAAAAGTCACAAGTGAATGCTTTCAGAGTGCACATCCTGGAACAGCGTTGAAAGAGTGGGAAAAGTTCTTACGCCAAGATCATAAATACACCTGCCCGGAGGCAGAAAGGTTTACAAGACCAGGTAACTGGCGTCAGCCTGGGCTCTGCCTTAGCCAGGCACTGCGGTCGTGATTGTTACAAGCCGCCTCATTCTTCTTGCTCTCAGTTCATACTGACAAGAGAGCGGTGTCAGATGCGTGGTTTCCAGTGCTTACCAGCAATAATTTTTTATTACTGGTGCTTTTTGTAGATTTCTAAAGATTTTGTCTATCAATACATTCTCTCATGTACTTACTAGACAAAGCACACAGCTGTAAATCAGCTCTTCCGGTTAACACAAGGAAATCAAGTTATTTACCTTACTATGTGTGCCGGTTTGAAACTGTTACGTACCCCAGAAAAGCCATGTTTTAATTGTGGGTGGGCAGCTGTTTCTTTTAATCCTGGTTCAATATGTAGTGTGGAAACTTTATTAGGTTATCTCCACAGAGATGTGACACCCCCAATTGTGCGTGTGGCCTTTTGATTAGATGGAGATGTGACTCCAGCCATTATACATGGGTCTCGATTAGTTTTACTAGAGTCCTTTAAAAGGGGGAGCATTGTGGAGAAAAGAGAGCAGATGCAAACACCTGGAGAACAGTGTCAGAGCTGACAGAGCCCACACAGCAGAGACCTTTGGAGACTCAGAAGGAAAGCGCCCCCAGGGAAGCATTATGAAACGAGAGGCTAGGAGAGAAGTTAGCAGGCAGTGCCCTGCACCTTCCCAGCTGACGGAGCTGTCCTGGGGGCATCAGCCTTGAGTGAAGGTAACCTCTTGTCGGTGCCTTAATTTGGCATTCTCATGGACTTAGAACTGTAAACTTAGAGCTTATTAAATTCCTTTTAAAAAAGCTGTTCCAGTTCTGGTATATTGCATTCCTGCAGCTAAACAAACTAATACACTATGTTAATATAATTTGCACTGAATATTAAAAGATATTTATTAGGTTTTGAAGCTTTACTATAGATGCGATTTTTGAAAGGCTTTTACAACTACTGAAAATAGCTTTCAGATCCTCTTTCTTCTTTTAAGGATCTTTGGAAATTCACACAAACTACTGGATTTGATGAGCACAGCTACCATCAATGTTCTGAGAAAAACATTCATGGACTTCTTGAAATTATAATTAACATCAATAAATTATAAGTGGATTATTTTTATTTAGTTTTGCATAAAAAGGCTCAATATAGTTTTTTTGGCATATGTGCAGTGGGGGTCACATCTCACCCATTCCCAGGTGGCTATCTCAGCACTGCAGCACCATCTGCTGAATGTTTTTTTTTTTTTTTGGAGTGCACAGGCTAGAAATTTAACCCTGGTCTCCCACACGGCAGGCGAGAATTCTACCAGTGAACTACCTGTGCATCCTCAGTATAATTGCTTAAAAAGGTGTAGAAAACATTTTTGCATTTAGATAAGCATTTTAAAATATAAGTTAAGATTACAATACAGTGACAGATATTCTCCTGTTACTTGTAAACTGTCAGAATTCCAGAAATGATTGTTCTAAACAAGTAAAGCACAAATAGAAATATTTTAATTTACACTTAGGATAAACTGCATTCAACGAGGAATTAAAGGATCTGGGCTCTAGTCATCATCTTGCATTGTGTGACCTTAAATCTCTCAACCTCTGGATACTAGAATCTCCATCATAAAATGAAATGGGTAAAGTGAGGTCATCTTGAATTTCCTTTCCAGCTCTGTAATTCTGTAGTGCCATGAAATCAGTTACGTGCTCCAAGCTGTTTTGGGTCAAGAATTTTAAACCCTGTAATTAATGTATAATACTTTAAAAATTTTTAGTTTTGTTCTTAATAAATACATACATATATATATTCCCCCCCCCCGTAGTTAAATATGTTTCCTATTTAACAGCCTCTTCATTGGTAGCAGTAAAAAAGTTTCTCAAGGATGTATTTTTCATTTCTGGCTTCTATTTGTCTTCAGCTTGCTTTTTTAATTTCTCTAAGATCTCTTCTGGAGTTGTGGAGACCAAAAGCTTCACCACCTTCTCACGAGATTTACCACCCTGGACCAAAAGGAAAAAGTGTCGGGATAACACATTCTGAACCTTCTAATGCTATCAGAAACAGCAGAGATGTGCTGTGCCCAGCCACACCCACGCTGGGAGGCTGTCACAGGTGGCTGAAGCTGTCCTGATGGCTTTGTAATCACCTTCCCTCGCCCACTTCTGAAATTTCCAAACAAAAAGCAACCACACATCCAAGTGCTGTGATTCACAACCACTTAAGACAACTTTAAAAAGGATTTATTTTGAAACAGATACTTTAAAGAAGGTAAAATGTGAGCAAGGACTAAGATAGATGGGTAGAATTTATACAGGCAAAAAGTGGGGAGCAACTTCCAGGCAACCATTAGAGCACAAGTACTGGCAGAAAATCAGGAGTGACCTTGCCACAATGAATTAAGTGGAGCCTAATAATCAATGGCTCTGAATGCCAGCTGGAAATCAGTGCTCTCTAGCACTGAAAACAAGTGAAGCTTTAAAATATATAAACATGCCTAGGACCCAATCCTGCAGATACTATTTTAAAAATCTAGTTTAGAAACCAATGTCAGGTGATTCTGATACACATCCCTGGTACAAAACTGGTATTAACACCATATGGACCTTCCGTCTTCCGAGTGAGCAATTGCTGGTGAGCAAGGACAACGTGGGGCTGATACTCGGCGGCTAATGGAGGTGACAAGTTTTTTAGTAGGGGAAAGACTTGATGGAAGAGGCGAGCAAGAGTGCCTGACAGAGCAGGATACAGGAATGAATTCAGAAAGAAGAAAATGCTGGAAATGGTGGTAATGAAGGAATGAATGTAAGTATAGGGTTTGGATGGTCTGAATAAACATTAATTACATGAATATGAGAGGTAAACTGGTATTTCACTTATTTGAAAAAGAAAAAAATCATTATTTTACAAATAATGATTGGTGTGTAATGATAAAAGATACTTTAAAAACAGACAGACGTACCTTATCCAAAACCACATCACTCTTCCTGAGTTCTAAGACCTTGGAAAGGTATCGGCAGAGCTCTGCGTTAGCCTCTCCTTCTGAGGGAGGTGCTGCGATAGCTATATTTACGGCTTCAGGTGTCAAATCTGGAATGGAAACGTGAAATTTAGCTTTAAAGAGTTTTTTTTTTTTTCCTTGATGAAGTGAGGATATTTTGTTAAAGGATTTGTGTTTTCCTGGTACTCACTAGGTTTTCAGTAAATAACTGTTAAATGAGTAAATGGATGATTAATTACATGTGAACATAAACATGATAAATATGTCTTTATCACTACAAAAAAATATCTAGAAAAGAAAACCCCATTTACCCTACCCTCTGATCAAGATGGGCCCACACGGTCCTGGGCAGTGTCCTGGAAACTGCCCTTGGTCCGCCAGGAAGAGCCCGGGCAGAGGGACAGAGTGGGGCCCCAATCCCAGCAATGTCACTGAGGGAGCATGAGCAAGGCAGCTCTGGACGTGCCACCTCAGGAGAGCACTGGGATAGACAGATGAAATATCTTTAAGTATTTAAAAATATCTTTACTATTTTAAAATTTTACTGATGCTCATTTAATTTACATTTATATAGCACTTACTACATGCTAATTTTAAAGACATACAAAAATGTTTTAAGGGCTTTACAAATACTAACTTGTTTAATCCTTAAAACTAAGAGGAAGATATTAATATCATATTCATTTTACAAGTGTGGAAACTGGTATAGGGAAGGAATTTGTTCAACATCACATGTCTAGAAAATGATGATGTGAATCAGAGAATATTTGAACTCATGCTTTGGAGTCCAGGAACAAAGCAATGCTGTTTAAGAGTGGTCCTCACATCCCACTATACACCCTTATAAAAAGCAACCTGCCTGTAATCCTCCACCGTTATTTCTGAGAGAGACAGGTATTTACTCAAAATAGTTTCCAAGCGAGCAAACTTGCAATGCCTAGGGTTACTCAGACACTTCCACATTCTGTCTACAACATGGCCACACAATCCACAAGCATGAGCCAGGAGAACAACCCTCTCCCTTTCCTGCCAAAGACCACATCACTGACTCTATGATGCACAATTTTTCAATTTTAACATGTTTGAAATCACAAGATGAGTCTTGTCATCTACAGAGAAGTGTTTAATTGGTAGTAGGATTTTTCTTACTTAGTGCTATATAAAATATTTGTATATATACAAGTACTTTTATAGTTGATGGAATTTTAGATTTGATGAAATATGGTATCCTACCTTTGGAGTATACACAGCAACTACTTAGAAAATGACTGGCGAGGACAGTTTGGTCAAAAGAGCCAAATTAATATGGTCATTAGCACCAACCAGGCCTAGGACCCCAATTCTGAGATCTTGTTTTCAGAGTATTAAAAAATTAAATAAAGTAGGATACAGAATTTCAGAAGTGAGAAAACCTTCAAGATAATCCAGATCAATGGTTTTCATTTTCTCAGAATCTTTCTTTTTTCCCAGTTTTACTCAAATCCCCAAATTCTTTGAAACAAATACAAACACAGGATTGCGTGCCTGGCCTCCCCTTTGCCCACCACAGAGATTCCAGCAGCACCTCTAGGGCTCCTGGAAATAGCTTGAAAAACCTCTTAGCCAACTCTCGCTTTTGACAGATTAAAAGCCTGGATCCAGAAATCTTTTGTATTGTTATGATTTAAAATAAGTTAACATAGAAACTGATGATTGGAGGCGGGGAAGAGGGGGGGGTCTCAGGTTTCATTCTCTCCCCCCTCCTTCCTTAGACCAGTAACCCTTAAACTAGACCAAGACACCTTCCTGTTTTTCATTCCTCCTCTGGCCAATGTCTCCAGTTTGGAATAGGACAAACTAAGAACTACCCAGCCTACAATACATTTCTATGTATGTCCTTTCTAAAACACTGTATTTTAAAAAAGGAAAATATTTAATGTTTTTTCATAGTTTTCTGGCATGTTTTAAATATAGCCTATTCGTCTTCAGACACTGGATTCACACCTTTACATTAGGATCTAGAATTAAAAACGGGGGAGCCTGTAACTGCAGCTGTGGAAAATACCTGAGGCTCATGGCACAGGCTTCTGGCCCACCAAGGCAAAGGGAGGGTGGAGGGGACGCCCATGTCCACGAGAGTCCCAGCCCATGTCCAGGAGTACCTGTTACAGCATTCTGCTTGGAGCCGGGTTTGGCGTGGACGGCTATGGTGACACAGCCTTTAGGGTCAACCGCCACAGGGCCAGCGCGAGCAGGTGGCCTCTCTGGTTCCTTACTCTGGCTTTTACCCTAAAATGACAACAACAGCCACACTACAATCTTATGGGTTACAAAAATATTTCCCCATATATTTAATTTGATCTTTCTACTTCTTCCCTTCCGCTCTAACCAAGACAAACTGGCCCAATCAGTCGTGTCCAGGGATTTCTGGCAACCCAGAATGCTTTTCCCTCAAAGCGCAAATCGACTCCACATGGAGCCTTCCCATCTATTCCCAAGTGCCTTTTCCTGCCTTGGAAGACCTGACGCTGGAGTCCACACCTCAGTTCTGGATCTCACAGTCCAAGTCCTCAGAAGCAGGGACGATTAGTATCCATCTTTGTGCTCAATGCGGCAGGAACTGTAAGTGTTGTTCTGTGAACAACCAAGGCTGGAAGCATATGCGTTTTGGTGGAGAAGGAAGAAGGAACAGTGACTGATATTTACATGCTCACTAAGTGACAGAAGCTGCGCTCAGAACTTTTAATTCCTTCAACAAATAATAACCGTGCATGGGGCAGTCTGCTGGGCAATGAATACATATAGATGAATAAGAGCACAAACAAACGTAATCCTGCTGTGTTACGTGCATGGACAAGAGACAGGGCCCTCCTGCAGAGGCCGGCCCCGGACACCCGGACAGCCGCCCGCAGAGGCCGGCCCCGGACACCCGGGCTGCCGCCCGCAGAGGCCGGCCCCGGACACCCGGACAGCCGCCCGCAGAGGCCGGCCCCGGACACCCGGACAGCCGCCCGCAGAGGCCGGCCCCGGACACCCGGGCAGCCGCCCGCAGGAGGCAGCCGAGTCTCAGCAATGTGTGGAGTTCGCTCTGCAAACCTGGTGGAAGGGAAGGAGGGAGTGGCGTTTTCGCGACAAGAAGGGACACTGGCTAGTGACGGTAAGGAGGAGCGTGCAGAACAGGGTTCCCGGGACGCGCGGGCTGTGGGGCCGTGCCGGACAAGGGGCGGCTGGCTGAGCGAGAGATGAGGCCGGGCAGGCCCGCAAACGCAGACGAGAGGCCCCGGGTGCCGCCCGCCGGGCGCCCGGACTTCGCTGCAGGACTTGATCCGACGCCCGGGCCTGCCCTGGGCCGCCGGGTGCTGGCGGCGCCGCCCGCGAGCCGGCAGAAGGAGCGCGCCGCGGGGCTGGGGGTCTTGGGCGCGGGCCTGGCGACACACTGTGGGCGGGCCCCACGCTCCCCAGACCCCGCGCGGCCCAGGCCTGCTTCTCCCCCGCTCCTGAACGAGCATCCATCCCTACGGCCCACCCTGTCGCGGCCACAGGATTTGTCACTAGCCTTGTTCGTCGCACCAGCTTTCTTAGGCATCTCTACGCCAAAGAGGAGGCGAACGGCGGTACAAGTACCGGGCTGCGCCCGGAGCCGCCTCAGCGCGCCGCGGAAGCGCAGCATCCCCAGCTGGGGAAGCCGGAGGAAGGGCGGCCGGATTCGGAAGGACCCTCTGCGCCTGCGCACGCGTGCGCCGTCCCACCCGCTCCGTCCCAGGGCGCCACCTTCCGGCCGGCGGACGAGTCTGGTCTTCCTCCAGTACCAGTAGAAGCCCCCAATCTGGAAAAAGGTCCAGGAGGAGGAAGAGAGGGGCCAGTTGTGTCACCTCGAAAGGCAGTCCTTTCGCCTGTGCTATTCCACAAGATTGGAGTAAGCAGCACTGAGCGCGCAGAGAGGCCCAGGTATCATACTTGAAGACAACCAGCAGGTGCAGAGCCCCTTGCTGCACCTTATGACTCACACGTGGATGCAGAGCCCCCTGGTACTCTCAAACATTAGGGACTCCCAAGAAAATAGGCCAAGCCCTTGATTTTGAGGCTTGCCCTTACAAAACTTATTTTTGTAGCAGAGAAGGTAAGAACACTTATCATTATGTCTAAGAATTGCTTCCAAGAAACCTCTTGGTTGCTCAAATGCAGCCTCTGTCTAAGCCCAACTGTGCAAGGAAAATCATTACCCTCCCTGCCGCATGGGACATGACATTCAGGGGTGAAAGTCTCCCCTGACATCATGGGACGTGACTCCCAGGGATGAGCCTGGCCCTGGCACCATGAGATTGACAATGCCTTACGTAACAAAAGGGGGGAAAGAATTGTAATAAGATAAGGTTATCAGTGACTAAGAGAGTTCAAATGGAGTTGAGAGGCTATTCTGGAGGCTACTCTTATGCAAGCTTCAGCTAGATATTGCTAATTGCCACAGTACGTTAAACCCCAACCAACATCATTCTTGTTAACCCTTAAGAACACCCAAGGCTCTGAGATTCCACAAAAGTTTCACACACTAAGTTTATTTTGAGAAACTAAAACCTTCAGATGGTTCCTAGGCCAGATAAGTTCTAAAACCCAGAGATGCCAGACTCTCCCAGAGCATCAACCAGGTCTATCCCCCTATCCTATATTGTTGACATCCCTTTTCAACATGAGTAATTAGAATGGGCAAAACCCAAATATCCCTGAAGATTGGGAGGAGGACCAAAAGAGAAGGAAGAGCTGTATCAGAGAAGATAGGATTTAACAAGTGAGTCTGACTGCTGAATCATACTGATATTTCTATTTAGACTCCAGTGTCTTGGTGTAGCTAGGACAAACCTGAAATTGTGGACAAACTGTAACCCATGCCAAACTTTGAAGTCTGTTTTATAACTACTTGTTAAAATGTACTTTAAAATTATTGTATATATAGGGGGGTGCAAAGGTAGTTCAGTGGTAGAATTCTTGCCTGCCATGCAGGAGACCCAGGTTCGATTCTCAGCCCATGCACTCCCCCCCAAAAAAAAAACAAAACAAGTGCTGCTGCAATAATGGGATAGTCACATGGAAAAAGAATGTGACCCCCACCATACAGCATACAAAAATTATGTGTGTATATACATACATGTGTGTGTATGTATATATATCTCACACACAATAAAAAAACACTTAAAAAGTCATAAATGATGGCTCCAGCTCTCAAAACAGCAACAGAAATTAGAGCACAGGCGACTGGGGTGAGGGACTGGGGCAATGGGGATTCAATGCAAAATGAGGGCAGGAGTTTCAGTTTGGGGTGAACATAAAACTCCAGTAGCAGATGGTAATGAGGGAACTGCAACATTATAAATGTAATTAATAACACTGAGTGGTGTGTTTGGGAGAGGTTGGGATGGGATATGTATTTCCACAATTAAAAAAACACTAAAGAGTTAATGAAAATTGCAGTACATGATACTGGATGGGATCGAAGAATGGAGGAGAAAAGGTTCAAATGGACATTACTGGGTCATAAAAAATGGAATTGAAAATATAAGCTTTATATGAATGTTAAATTTCTTGAACGTGATGACTGCGCTTAAGGTTATTATTTAAGTGAATATCCTTCACAGGAAATGTGCATGGAAGTAGTATGTGTTCAGGAGTATGAAGTGTGCAACCTGCTCTCCAAAGTTCAGAAAACAGACACAGAGACAGCAAGATAGACAGACATAGAAAGAGACAAATGATTGCTAGACTGATACAGCAAAGGGAGCAAAATGTGAAAATTGAAAGATCTGGGTATTTGGGAGATTGGGGGTATGTTTAATTTGTCTGTGTGGGGTTTGGATTATTTTGCAAATGTCCTGTAAGTTCAAAAGTATTTTTAAAAAAGTTGTTTTGTTTTCTTTTCTAAAAAAAGGACAATGGCTAGTGGCAGGAGTGCCACTGTAACGGCAGTCAAGGGATGGTGCTTCCGGAGGGCAGTACTACTGAATGCCACAAACAGGACATGCAAAGTCTGAGAAGTGTCCAAGGATTTAAAAGTATGGTGTTTTTGACTCAGGTGGGAGCAGGTTCAGAGGAGCGGCTGAAACAGAAACCATACTTGCTAAGTAAGGCAAGGAGTAAGCCAAGGAGGTAACAGAAACAGGCAGTCACTTAACTGTGAAGGAGTAACTGGCATCTGGAGGGGGTGTGGCATTAAGGAACTTTTGGACACCCACACCCCTTCCTTTGTAAGTGAGGGAAAGCTTAGGTGCATATATAGGTATGTATATAGGTTTTGGTGGTAGATTGGAATTTCTCTCACCAGCTAAGGGTGAGGAAGTGGATTATTTACACAGCCACTGTGGAGAACGGCACAGATGACTATGCAAACACTCTCACCTGGTGGCACTGGCTGAGGTTACAGACCATGACATTACCATGGCCCTTGTCTGCAGTTAAATGCTTTTAAATACCTGGATTCAGCAACCCAGGAGTTGAAGAAGGCAGACAAGTGGATTGATTCAGGTGTTAAGGGTTATTGGTGAAATGGTCAAAGTGACTACAGAATAAAGGTGGAGCCTAACTGAGTAGAAGAGAGCTGACAGAAAGAATAGAGGCCCAGGGACTAGCACTTGACGTCAATGACAGATATAGTTGGAATGTAGGGAGAGCTGGAAGAAACATCAGAGGTTATGGTCAGAAAGTGGGTTGTCTGGATTTACTGTTTCAGAGGTAGAGCAATTCCACAAGGTATATGGTGTAGTCATGAGAAGGAATGGCTGACATGGAATGGTAAAGTTTATTGGAGGTAAGGGAGGAAAATGGAAGACTAGGTTTGGATGGGTTGTCCACCTGGACATGAGGCCACTTAGCATGAGGCTTGGGTAGAGGAAGAAAGCCATCCAGATGTTAAACCAAAATCTTATTTTATTTGATTATCAAGTAAGAATTGAAGCACAAAAGCTCAATCAGCATTATATAGTCATTTGTAGAATTTGTTTTGGGTAAAGTCATGACAGCCTCAATTAGAGCCTTGTGATGGAAATTTATTGTGATGGAAATAAAGGGGCCACCTGCAATAGTGAATTTTGGTATGTGGCAGGTGACTAGTTGGGTGGGGGTGGGGAGAGAGAGAGAGATAGAGAGATGCCCTGCGAAGGAAGAACCGCTCCATCCTCTGCACAGGCGAGGCAGGGATGGGAGCATGAGGGCATCATACAGCCCAGGAGGGAAGACCATCAGCCCCATCTGCCACCAGAACCGCACATCTGACCTGCTGCTCCTGCCCAAGTCTCTGCCTCTGGAAGGGAAGGGGAGAGGCAGAACGGAAAGGAAGATTGCCCAGTGGCAAGAGAAGGAACAGGGGCTAAGATCCAAATGCAGAAAACTCTTTATAAACATGGTTTTGCTGGTTCCCATCTCATTTCCTTTTCATTTTCCTTCAGTTTTTAATAGCGTTCCATAAAAACAAAAAACAAAAAAAATCTTGCTTAGGTTTCCCAATGAAGAAAAAGGAAAAGGGGTCTGAAAAATGAAGAGTAGACAAAAGAGAAAATAAACTATGTAGCTCAGGTGTTGGAGCTGCCATGGCATTAGCCCTCCTATAAAAGATGCATCATGTCTAGCTCAGAGGACAGCTCCCCAGTTTTGAATCTGAATGACTAAAACAAAGGAGGAGAAAAAGTGGTCTGAGGGAAAAGGAATTAGAAAGGGAACTGGAGCAACAGGTTTTAAGACATTGCATTTGATGTGAAGCCTTTGAAGGCACGGCTCTCTCTTGATGTCTTACAAACTTGTCTATTCCCAAGCAATTTTTTTCTTTAAAACTATAGGTAATACTGACATGATCCTAAAAGAAAGAACTCTTTAAAAATACAAACAAAATCAATCTCAGTTTTTTGTGTGTAGATACTGGAATAATCACACTTTCTTAAAATAGAAAATATTTATATTCTACAGTAAATACAAATTAGCCAACTGCCATTTTGGATCTTATTGTAAAGCTTGAGAATGGTGACAAAAATTAGAACTCCACTTCCTACCACTTGACCTTTTAAAACACTCATGTCTTCACCTGTGATGGGAGCATTACAACAGTACTTACCTCAAACTGATGTGGGAACAAATGAGAATGTTTATGAAAAACTCAGTGCCTGAGCCTGGTAACCACTGAGGAAGCAATTATTAATAATGAGCAATTGTGAGGTGGTCATCCCACATAACAGTAAATAATAGGAACAGTCTTTATTCTCCCACCTCCTGAAATTAGAATAGGGGGAAAAACTGAGAACACAAAAACCTGATCAAGGAATGGATAGCAGTTTTGCTGCAGTAGCTAGAACTGCTTTAGGCAGCAACCAGGCATTCTTACTTTGTGTTTACTTTCATAAATTAAAAAATAAGTTAAATCTTAATTAACTAGGACCCCTGTTCCAAAATGGTGTCTTATATCAACTTTTATTAGAATAAGATCAATGACAAAAAAATGAAAAGCTAATAGATATTTATTTTTTTAAAATTCCAGGGGAGGTCCCAGTGTCAGCATCTCCACTTCCTGTACCTTCTGAAGGCTACATTCAGTCTTAATCATTGCTGCTCAGTACAAATACCTGAGGCACTGGAAATGTCTCAGACATCAAAAAAATCAACTTATCTCTGGTACACCATACTTACTGGCATACGTATTTACCATAATGGTTATTGCAGAGTGTTTGCTAGTTAATCTTTAGTTAATCAGAAACACATGCTCCACAGCTATTCCAGTTAACTGAGGTTTATATCCATAAAGTCACCGGTACCAGAGATAGAAAATTATCCCTTTTCATTAGCAATTTCAAGAGACCCCTGCTACCAACACATTTTATTGCCTCTTGAAAATAAGTGAAATAAAATAAAATGAACTACTACTTAGGATGAAAAATTTTTATATCCTAATTACTATTACTGAGAAAAAATTCTCTTTAAGTAGATACGTAAAAGAATTTGATTTTTAAACATCTTCCACAACTATTAGATATACCTTAAACATAATGACACTTAAGGTTTTCATAAGATAATCACTGCAAGGGGAAAAAGAATGTTATTTCATTTATGTAAAATAATGTGCTTTATAAAAAAGTGTATAAATGTCATTCTGCCAGATTTACTTATCTCCTAATATAGCTGCACCAGTGACATTAATGATGCCACAGACGTTGAACATTTTATTCCCTGGGCAGATCGTGTAAGTGACTGAAAGTATACTTTTCAGCAGGAGTGATTCTGTTAGGTACCTTTTAAAATGTTCGGGTAGTTGTTAGAATATGTTAGCACTGTATTCAGTTTCTCTCCGTGTCAGAGCATCACGAAGGCTGGCCTGATGTGTGTTTACCCGATCCCCGCAGCCGTAAGCCCCCAGGACCTCACCTGAGGTCTGGCCGCAGCACCCCCACGCAGACAGAGAGCTGCAGTGACGTAGTTCAGTCGTCAAGAATCCAGTCTTAGGCTGCACCTTTAGGTCCTTTGTTTATATTACATTACTGTACACATTCCATTCGCAGTTTAAAACTGCTGTGCAACACATTACTGTACTATTACAAAATATCCTTTTCTGTAAATGCATTGAAAGTTTTTTTGGGTATTTATTAGGCCTATTTTTAGCACTATTTCAAATGTTAACAAACAGATTATTTTCTTCACAGGTGTTTAATATTTCCAAACTCTAAATATAAAGAGTCAGTTTTCTCAATTCTTTGACTTTAGTTACTTGAGTTCATATGAATTCTGTAGGAATATTGACCCATCTCACCTTATCTAACCTTCAAAATAGTTAAAATCAAAACCAAAACAAACCAGCTATATATGTCAATCTTTCCATTATAAAACTATCAAAAGATCATGAATCAGCTGAAATAGCTGCTTTTTGTTTTTAGAAATTAAATCTAGTTCTCATTTCACCTCAGGTTGTAAGAAAATGGAAAATCTGCCTTTAAGTCATGCAGAGTAAGTCAACATTTGTCTATTTCCTCTAAGAAACTAAAATGTTTCTTAAAATGATAAATATTCATAACACTCAAACTATTTTTTGTGACCAGCAATTTATGTCTTCGAGACTAGAACACATGGTTCTATTTAGCCAAGATGTATCATAATGCTAAATTATGTATAAAATATTATTTCTGGTATTTGTCCATCTTCTATTGATGTGCCATTATTATTGCCAGGGGAACTAAAAAAGAAAAAAACAGTCTTGCTAGCAGTAGGTGTTTCATGTACCACTTTCTTCAATCCTTTTGTGCCATAGTGGGAATCTGGACCCTAAATGAGAACAAACAGTTCATTAGTAATCTTTATTTAATAAGCACTCAATTTAATGTGGTGTTTTAATTAGATTAATGATCTGTTAAATTTCTTGATAGCTCCTATATAAAACTGTATGCTGTCATTTAATGAAAAATGAAGTTTTTGCTAAAAAGTTAATTAATGATTAAAAATACTAAATATAGAGTTTAGCTATTAGAGAACAGTGAAAAGGCAAGGAAATAATTATCTTCTGTAAAACATTTACTTTCCTACTTAAACAATGGGCTACTTCTTCATAAAATTATTTCTTTCAGAACAGAGCTGTGCTGAGAGGTACTTATTTTCTCTAAGCAGTGGATATTTTGGTTCCCAGCTTCTTTCCCCCTCCTTCTAAAAGGCTCCACCATCAGTGACTCTCAGTTTCTGTCTAAAACGTGCTTTCTGTGACACTGAAGAGCAGAGCCTGAGCCCCTCAAGTTCACCACCCAGAGCATCCTCAAGGACTCTTACTTTAAGTGTGGCGCAGGCTGTGTAGCACACGTTGGGTAGGATTTCTATCGGCTCTTTGAACATGACCCTGAATGTGTTAGAGGTCCCATCGCAACTAAATCCGGTGTCATTCTGTCCCAAAGTTTGCTTTTTTTCATATTCAATGATCTGTAACATTTTAAAAAGAAGTTACATTTAAGTTAAACCAATCAAACCCAAGTTTCATAGATAAGAATATGAGCCCCTTAGAAATAGCAGAGTAGACTACTAAATCTCTGTGCTATAACTTTTTTCTATTTATCTCAAACCATCAAACATGGCTTTAAACATTTACAATCATTTGACAAAATGGCTATTTTATTATTTACCATAGTAAGGATGGGGAATATGTCAGATAACTGGTGCTTGACTACAAGAAAGAAGAGCTTCCAGGAAAAAGTTATGATTTGGGAACTGGTTTTTTAGACCGTGTGGATTTTAGATATCTGAGGGAAATGAACCTTTATTCTCTGCTAGTCTATATCTTGTTGCTAGGAAATTTTCTTACTGTTTCCTATGTCTAAATATTATTTACTGAAATTAAAATTATTTTAAATATATTATTTAGGATATGAATATTCAAAATGTGAAAGTTTTGTGTTTTCAACTTGGGAGCTGCTGGGCACTGAGGGATGCCAGTAAGGAGCTTCCAGTCACTAGAGAAGACGTGTGAACAATGATGATTCTGTACAGTACTTGCATTGAGAGAGAAGTACACAAGATGAAGAGGCTGAACAGAGGACCTTTTTGTTGCTGTTTTTATCACAGGTTGGTGGGAGGAGGGAGGAGAATTTTAAAAACTAAAGTCGGCGCTTACCAGGTTGCAAGAGAAAGGTCTTCCAAGTTGAGGGAATAGCATGTGCAGAGGCAGAGACTTACAAATTTTCCTTTCTGCATACGTTAAATAAAAATAGTAATAATAAAACAAGCAAAACCAATCTATATAGTTAGAGGTCAGGGTAGTGGTCACCTCTGCAGGGACAGTGACTGGAAAAGAGCGCGAAGGGCCTTCTGGGGTACTAGTAATGTCCTGTTCCTTGATCTCGTTGCTGGTTACACAAGTGTGCTTGATTGTGAAAACTGAGCTGTGTGCATTACTTATAAATATGTGCACTTTTCTGCATGTATACCACAGTTCAACAAAAACTTAAAATAAAAAACAAAAATGGCATGATGGTGCCCTGGTATAAAGTAGTAGGACATAGGATTAGATTGTGACAATGTGATCCAGAGCAAATCATTTCACTTCTCTGAGCCTCAATTTTATTATCTTTTAATTTGGGAAAAATCTTTGTATTGCCTTCTTCCTAAGATAGTTGTGAGAATCAAATTACAAAACAGCAAATGACAGCAACTGACTTTGTGTCAAACACTTGATATATATCATCTCATTCAGTCCTCACAAAACTATAAGGCATAACTATAAAACTATAAGGCATAAAAAAACATAAAACTGTAAGGCAAAACTACTGTCGTAGTACATATGGAAACTTAGGGTTAAGAGAGGTTACATAACTTGTCCACGGTCACAGTGGGAGGGCTGAGATTCAAACCCAGGTCCAACTGTCTTTAAAACTCATTCACATAACCATCTAATTTTATCTCCTATAAAATGTAGATGAAAGTCTCTTGAAAATGCGAAAGCATTAGACACCTGTGGTATCATCAGCATGTGGATATATTTTCAATACTGTGCTCAGTCAATATCATTAATCTACTTTACAATGTTGCTATCCCATGGGATATTAGAAAAGTTGAGGTGGAATAAGAGCTCCTTAAATAACAGAACCTGTTATAGTCCCAGGAGTTTACCATCTTTTGTCCTCATTAAATTTCAGGTGAAGCTCACCTCAAAATCAAATGGTCCTAGGGGTACATAGGTGCTTCAGTAGTAGAATGCTTGCCTTCCTTGTGGGAGACCCAGGTTCGATTCCCCAACCATACCCCCCCCCCAAAAAAAAAAATTAAGTGGTCCTGCTACGTGGGACATGACATCCAGGGGTGTGAGTCTCCCTGGCAACATGGGACATGACTCCCAGGGATAAGCCTGGCCCTGGCACCGTGGAATCGACAATGCCTACCTGACCAAAAGGGGGAAAAGAAATGTAACAAAATAAGGTATCAGTGGCTAAGAGAGTTCAAATAGAGTCAAAAGACTATTCTGGAGGCTGCTCTTATGCAAGCTTCAGCTGGACATTGCTATTTACTATGATTTGCCAACCCCCAACCAACACCATGCCTCTTAACCCTAAAGAACATCTATCTAGCACTCTATTTGAGATTCTACAAAAGTCTCACACACTAAGCTTACTTTCCAGAAACCTAAAATTTCCAGTTGGTTCCTATGCCAGATAAGCCCTAAAACCCAGAGGTGCCAGCCTCTCCAAGAGCATCAACCAGTGTATCCCGTACCCCATAATGTCGATATCTCTTTTCAACATGAAGAAGTTAGAATGGGCACAGCTAAAATACCCCTAAAGACTAAGGGAAGGATCAAAGGAGAAGGAGGAGTTGTAACAGAGAAGTTAGGATTCAACAAATGAGTATGACTACTGAACCATTATACTTATATTTCTTTTTAGTCTCCAGTGTCTTAAAGCAGCTAGAAGAAACAACCTGAAATGTTAGGACTGTATTAACCCATACCATACTTTGAAATTAGTTCTAAAACTACTTGTTACAATATACTTTGAAATTTATCTCCTTTTTATATATATTTCACAATAAAAATGTTAAAAAAAATGATTAAAATGGTCCACAGACCTACTGGTAGTGGATGGAAGTTGATTAGTGCTCTCAAAATCTAAACCAACAACACATCTTCCTTGATACTTTGGAGCTTTTATCTAATACTCTGAATCAATCCAAAGCTGTGGTTTAAGCCGTCAGTCCACAGCTCTCCTTTGGGTACACAGCAGTGGCCCTCCATAAAACAAGCATACGAATCAAGACTAATATTCACAGCAAAATGCCATCTCTATTAAGTTCACACCTGCTACTTAAACTGTACAGATTGATCTTTCTATGCCCCATTTCTCAGTAGGTGAGGCCCCAGGAGGTACATTACAAAAAAAGCACTCCTGTTAAAAAGATGCTGATTTATAGGAACTGAAAATAGCGATTTCAGGTTAACATTTATTCTTACTTCCCATACTGACATGCATCTTTAAAGGTTTGGTCAGAACTGCTTTCTCTCAGCAACTGTTATCAGAATAACTTATTTCTCCTTTTAACATTTTCCAAAATGTACCTGATATTTTGCAAGACTGGAGAGTATTCTAATTGCCACAATCCTCAAAGGGTCACTTAAAGCAAAACTGTCACAATTACTACTGGTGGAGAGGGAGAATGCTGATGAAATGAATCGAAATGTACCCAGAATACACAGTAATATAGTGAATGCCCAGAAGTATATATCTGAGAGATTTCTTACTCTCTGGCAACTCACAGACAAATAGGAGACAAGAGTATAATCAAATAAAAGCAAATATATCAATAGAGTAAATTATAAGGTGTAAGTAAGAGCAGGGATAAGTCAGGGTCTGCATCTGCTAGTTGGAGGATACCTAATACTGAAAGGAATTGCCTGGTGGGACTGCACTTTTATTGAAGAGTTAAAGTAAAGGTTGTAAAGTGGTGACCAATTTAGCTTCAGATTGGCTTTGTTTGGTCTTCCTAGTGTTCTCTATTTCTAAATATTTGAGTTGGTCAAAATATATATAACTCAAAAAAAATATATATATAACTCAAAATATTTTATTGGTCAATAGTTAAAAATGGAAATTGGGAAGATGGCACATGAAAATCCAGATTTTTCACTTTTATGAAAAATTAAAAGCCCTAGCATCCTTGGGCCCTTATTTCCACATTGCAACTACTGGCAGGAGCTATGTAGTGGCTGCCCATTTAAATGCTGAACTTCTCCACAATCCCCTCCTGTCCCTACCATCTCTTATACCAGGGCTGCTTTCGCCTTTAAACCGACACTTCTAATCACCGGTAGGCATTTGAGTTTGCTACCTCCAATACAAAGGAATAAATGGCTATTAGTTAGAATATCTGGTGAATGCATGAGACTAGCCATTAGGGGAAGAAAGTAAAGAGAATTTTATTTTATTTATAGTATTTATAGTTAATCACTTTAATGTGACTTTTAGCCCTGATGCCCTCCTTTGTGGTTTGTGCACAGGGGGTCTGGTCTTAGGAAGGAGGGCTCCAGGACTGAAGGAGCTGACAGTGGCCTCTCTCCTCCCCAAGCCAGCAGGTTACACAGGCTGCTTAAGTGGTTCATGGGAGGTACTGGGTAGGACTTTCACAACACGTTATGGACTATATAGAGTGCAATGGGGCGGGACCATGAAAACTTTAATACCACTTACAGATTTGCTGAGGGTTTTCTGCAGTTAAAAAACATGGAAATAATGTTCTAACCTATTTAAAAATATTTCAAATAAAAAATTTCAGTGAGTTGAACCTATTTATTAAAAATATCAAAAATTTAACACTTCCTAACTAGCTTGTAAGAGCAACAGAGACATGAAGAGCAATGTACATTTATCATCTGAATTTCCTTATAAACCTGGTGCATGGGATTAGAAAATGAGCATGATGATTCCATTAGCTCAGCCAATAATGCAATTTTCCATTTGGAGCAATGTATTTTTGTGAGGCAGTGAGGTATCTTTTCTAGTATCTTTTTCAACTTGTCACTGAACCAGATCGTTTTGAATTATTGTGCCACAAAGTATAAGATCTTGAAAACTAATGGTGTGTTTCAATCAATCTCTTCTTTGTGGACGAGAAAGAGAGAGATAACTCCTTTCTTTCAGACTAGGCAATAGTGCTATGTTTGAAACAACCAAGTGGACCTAAAGGACGAGGCAGCAGGGTACAAATTGGGAAGTGACAACAGAGGGATTTCCTGGACAAAGGAGAGCCCCTTATAAGCTAATGCTTTTGTGATGGACCCCGATTTTCTGAAATTTCTGATTTTTAGATCAACTGTTAGGCTGACATTGCCCAGGTAAAAAAACAGAATTCTCCAGGCTTAAAATACTAATCTTTGCTTCCTTTGACAATTATGTTGAAATCTGGATTTGTCTAAACAGTATCTTACTGTAAAATTGTGTGTTGTTACACAGTGAAGGAAAAAAATATACCTGTATATTCACTTGATAATCCGTGGGACCATGAATAGATCCATATAGGCCAAATCCAACTATAGAAATTCTTCTATTAACTGTGAACCTGAAAGAATGAAGTCAAATATAAAATAGCATAAATAGTTCAGTAGGTATTCATATTTTTCAAAGCATTCACAATTTTTATGAGTCACTTGAAACATCTACTTTTGCTTTTATAAAAAGGAAACTATTACAAATTACATATCTTTGGAAATGTCCATTTTGTTTACAAAAAAGTTTCTTTTAAAGGTAAGGTAAATTTTAACAACTGGGACTTAATGAGAATTTGTTTTCTGTACTCCCCATCTGTGAGGGCCAGAGTCCCTTTTCTGGCAATGGTGGTCTTAGCGATGCACGCATTCAAGTGTGTCTGCACATCTCCTTCCTTCAGGTCAGGAGGCCTGAGGCCTGGCATCCCAAACCACAGCACCTCAGGAGTTCAGTGGACACTTTGAGGGCCTAGCACACTTAGGTACTAGACTTGGTATTAAATAGGTAGGAAATGGTCAACAAGTCAGGTATTTTCTATTCCCACTGAGTTTACAGCTTAATGGAGACAACGATAACAAAGGAATAAATAAATAATTATAAATTGTGATAAGAACTGCGAAGGAAGCAGGCTGCTGTAAGAGAACGTTGGTGGCAGACAGGGGGGGAGAGGGCCTGGTTTACAAGGAGGCTCAGAGTGAGGACTTCACACGAGAATATCTGGAAACAGTTTAGTTTGGACATAACAGTTAAGAACTCAGTCCACCTTACCCCATTTAATGAACGTACAGAACTGGCATGAATTACAAATGAGGTAAAATCAGAGGTAATCTGTACTGCGAAGCAGTGAGCCTCTACATTTTCTGCAACGGTGATGATTACCAGCACCCCTGCCATGCCACCACCACCTATGAGGTCCTCCTGATGTGCCCAGCACTACGCTCAAGTTCCTCATGTGAATTATCTCCTTTAATCTTCAAAACAGCCCTATAAACAAGGCAAACATTACTATTTTATTATCTTCAGTTTTTGCAGTTGAAGAAACTGAAGTTTAGTGAAATTAAGTAACATGCCTAGATCAAAAAGTGTGACAGAGCTGGGACACATGTCCAGTTCTGCCTGGATCAAAAGCCCATCCATGCTCCTAACAACTACACTAAATTCCCAGCAAATACAAGGACCACCTTAACGTGTAAAAAATGTATTATTTAGAACACAGTTTTTTTACTTTAAAAAGCAAAATATTCTCTGTAAAGAAAACTAGAAAATGCAGAATAAACAGGAGGAAACTGTAAATCCACAAATCCACCTATGTGGTTTGAAATATTATGTACACCAGAAAAACCATGTTTTAATTCTGATCAATCCTGTGGGAACAGCCATTTCTTTTAATCCTTATCTAGCGCTGTAGGTTGGAAACTTTTGATGAGGTTATCTCCACAGAGATGCGGCACACCCAACTGTGGGTGTGATATTTCGATGAGATAGAGATGTGACTCCACCCATTCCAGGTGGGTTTTGATTAGTTTACTGGAATCCTTTAAAAAGAAGAAGCATTTTGGAGAGTCCAGCAGATGTCGCCATGAGATGTTAAGCAAGCGAGAATCTGGAGAGAATCAAGGGAAGCCAAGAGATGAAAGCCAGCCCTGGAGAAGCAAAGTGAGGGACCTCCACAGGAACAGAGGATGAAGGCAACGGAGCTCAGGAGCAAGGGACCAGCAGATGCAGCCATGTGCCTTCCCAGCTGAGAGAGGTGCTCCTGACCCACTGACCTACCTTGAGTTAAGGCATCTATCCTTGGATGCCTTTACTTTGGACATTTCCATAGGCTTAGAACTGTACACTTGTAACTTATTAAATTTCCCTTTTTAAAAGCCATTCCAGTTCTGGTATATTACATTCTAGCAGCTTCCAAACTATGACACCACCATACAGAGATAACTTGCTGTTCCTTTGGAACATTTCCTTTTCAGATCTTTTTCTATGAACATATATGTATTACTTTTAAAATCATATCAGGATATAAATACTTTTGTGACCTGTTGTTTTCATGTTGAAAGGTAATGAGTTACTACTGAGTCACAATATTTAATTTACCCCTGGCTATTAGATAATATAGATTATTTGCAGCTTTTTAATAATACCATGGTGATCAATCTTTTTTTTTTACATGGGCAGGCACCGGGAATCAAACCCGGGTCCTCTGGCATCACAGGCAAGCATTCCTGCCTGCTGAGCCACCATGGCCCACCCCAGTGATCAATCTTACTAGCTAACTTCATCTTACAGAACTTAAATTACTTCCTTAGAATAAATTCCTAGAAATAGAATTGCTAAAGGAAATCAAAGTACATCTTTAAAGCTTTTGATATATATTGTCAAACTGCTTTATGGAAAGATTTTAATGCTTTATCCTCTACAAGAAATAAGGATCATTTGTATATCACACTCTTCAATCAAAGGATTTTAATTTCTTTTTGAGTTTGTGAAACTGATGAGTAAAAAATAGCATTGTTTATATTTCTCTGAGTTGAAACATTTGCTCATACACTTACCACCCCTGTATCTCCTCTCTAATGAAATGCCTACTCATGTTCTTTTCCCATTTTTTTTAATTGGCATAATTGTCATTTTCATATTACAGATTACAGTAATATCTACTACAAAAAGTTTCCTTTTTGTTATTTATGTTTTACCTTTATGGTGAGTTTAGACATAAGTTTTTAATTTTTAACTTATGCCTTATGGCAAGTTTAGAAAGGCCTGTCTCATCCTCATAATAAACAGCCATTCATCTTTTCCAGCATTCTCATGGTCTCATTTAATTTTAAAATTTTAATTTATATGAACATTAGTATATGAGATCAGTAAGGCTCTAATTGTATTTAATTTCCCAGTGGGTAATCCTTTCATTTTCTTTATCATACTCCCTATCATTTGTCTTTAGGCTGGTTACTAATACAGTTTGTTTCGAACAACACTAACATTATAGTTTACAATATTTTTTCATGTTTGATCCATATAATGGTTACTCTTCCAGATGAAATGAGAATAATTTTGCTAAGCCACTTTCCCCTACAAAAAAACAGGTGACTTTTGAAAAGAACTGCATAGCATACACAGGTTAATTTAGAAAGATGCTGTCTTTATTGAAGTCTGATTCCAATCAATGCTCTGCAGTTCTTCATAAAGGTATTATAGTGTACCTTTCTTATTGGGCTTAATCTTAGTATTTGTTACTTCTGTGAATGGGATCTGTTTTTACTCACTATTGCAAATGAATGCTGATCAAGTACAGAAACAGCATTTTAAGTTTTCCATATACATTTTCTAAGCAGTCACTAATCTTTCTTACTGGTTTTAACATAGTTTCTTAGCTGATTCTTAGGTTAATTCAGGTGGACTGGTTGTTCTCAAAGGAGTTCCACCTCCACCCAGAGGCATGCTCTGTTGTCACAAAGATTTAGGCCACTACTGGGGAAGTCAAGGACATCAGCTCTCCTGCAATACTGGGGATAATCGCCCATACAAAGAACCCCACTTTCGAGTATTCTGCAAAATCTGTATAGGTGAGAGACATGTTTATAAATATAAGCCTTGAACCTAATTGCATTTTATTTATAAACCAAAGATTTTTTTAGTGTGATTTAATGACTTGTCCAAGAGGCACATATAAAGGAAATATATTTTGTTTTATTCAGAAATTTATTAAGGGTTATTCACCATTTAAAGAAAATAATAGCAGGAGCAAAACTGCTCACAGTATTATGATATCAAGCGACACACCTATGCTCTGCAGCTGTAGCTGTCTCATCGCGCTGATACATAATGAACCGCATCTGACCATGGCAGTATGGCTGGTAGCTTGGCCTTGTCCTCTACCTACTCAAGTATGTGTTATTTTTTCGTCAGTTCCCTTTATTTCGCTTGTACATTGCAGTGAAGTCATTATATTGATTTAAAAACATGTGTAAAGCATATTATCTATGAATTTTATCTCAGGTTAGTACAGGATAAATATTTATTACATAAAAGGGAGAAATGAGTTTGGTGGAGTTGAGACTTAGGTAGAATGCCACCAGCAAATAATGAAAAGTTCTCTTCCTTTTCAATATTTGAGCCTCTAATTTCTTTATCCTGTATGACTTACATTAGTCAGAATTACAAGAACACTACAAAAAACCAGCAAGGATGGCATGCATCCCTTGAGGTTTCAAGAGAATCTATCATGTTATATCTGGCATAAAGATGAAATTTTTTAGTATTTATTTAGATAAATAATTTTTCTCCTTTCATCTGCTGTAGTTAATTACATTAATACATTTCCTAGTTTTGAGTCATTCTTTCAATCTCCAAATTAACTCTATTTGTTCACACAGTAGTATTCTTCTAGGGTATTGCTAGACTTGGTATATGATATGCTACTTAGAATTTCTGCATCTAAAAGTAAGGTTGATTTAGAATTTTTTTCATCTTGTCACATTTCTGTGTGAGGGTCATGCTTCCTTCATTAATTAACTGAGAAGTATTTCCTTCTTTCAATGCTCAAGGAAATGATCGGTTCCTTGAAGTCTGACAAAACTCACCTGTAAAAACCACCTTGTGAAGGGATAGTTCTGTGATAACTTTTAATTTCTTCTGTGGTTATTGGTCTATTCAGGCTTTTGTCTTTAATTTTGATAATTTATATTTGCCTATAAAATGATCCGTTCCATCAAGATGTTCAATTTATTAGCACAGAGTAAACCCAGAATTTAAATAAATGATCTCCTCAGTATAAGATTATATTCCATTTTAAATTTCTAACATGAATGTTTTCTTTATTCCCTTTGCCATTGGTTTATTTCTTTTAATGGTCTTTTTAAGAAACTAACTTATGGATTTATCAATTCTATTATTTTTCATTTACTAATTTCTATGTTTACCTATTTCCTTTTTCCTTTCTTATTGTGCTTTTGCTCTTCATTTTCTAACTACTTGGGTTGAATGCGTAAGTCATTTATTTCCGCTCTAATTTATTTGATAAAAGGAGTTAAATTATTACTTTGGTGTATGTGCATCTTTGGTCTCCCCCCATTAATTTATATATATTGTATTTTCATTCTGAATGATTTCTAAATAGTCCACAAATGCACTTTTTAATTTCCATTTTAACCCAATATTTAAAATTTAGAGTTTTCTCCGAAGGAGTTCAATTTTTTATTTTTTTAACATGGGCAGGCACTGGGAATCGAACCCGGGTCCTCTGGCATTGCAGGCAAGCATTCCTGCCTGCTGAGCCACCGTGGCCTGCCCGGAGTTCAGTTTTTTAACAAACTTTTTTAACTTCTAGTTTTATACTAAAATGCCAATAAATAATTGAAAATCCAAAAGGTATGTTTTATTAAAACTGGCCTATTGACAGTAACTTAAAAGAAACACAGTAAAGCAAAGATAAATTTCTCAAGTTGATTATATGTATGCATCATTTAAAATTCTTGAAATTTTCTCCCATTCGAAGGTTTTATGAATGTATGCTAAGATATTTTTCAGTTATGTCTACATGAAGATCTCACACTAAATAAATAAGATATCAAATTTTAGCCCTAAGCCTGTACAAACAGCGTTTGATCAACTGAGGTCTAGAACACAGGTCACCAGCAGTAGACCCCTAAACAGAATTCTTATAAGACAAGGCCCAACCCAATCCTTTCTTACTTTACTCATTTCTTAGGAGGCCCCCCTCACTCATAATTCAGTGAGGAGACCAGGAAAATTTCACTGAATTCTTGACTCTTGTATTAATCTCCAAATGTATTAAGCAAAGCATAAAATAAGATGTTGGTCAATTATCTCCCATAATATGAGAATAAAGGCCAAAGTCTACTGCCCCCACTCCCGCCCCCAGGTCTCCATTATGGCAGATACCTGATTCGATCACTTGTTCCACTGTAACCCCAACGGCTCTCTACTTGCTGGAATCTATTGATGCTGCACTCTTTTCCTCTAAGGCAGCATCTTGGTCGGTCAATGTAATCAACTCGGGGTTTAGGGTTGACAGTAAAATGAAGAAAGAGATTTACCACTTCACGATCTGATAAAATTCCAGACTGAGCAGGACCTGTAGAAATAAAAGTATAAACTTCAATAAAAATAATTTGATATCAATTACTTTCTAATACTCCAGTCAATAATGTGAACTCAAATCTGCAAAGTAAGAGTTATAAAAATCTTAGCATATATAGTTTTAGTATATATATAAACTTTCAATAAATCCATGTGAGGTTAACCTAATAGAAAATAAGTGTGAAATAATTAATAAATCAAAACTTAGATGAAGGCCTAAGAAAACAGAAAGATCTCTTGATTTTTCTATCTATTTACTTCCTCTTGGGACCACAAAGGCTTTTGATTACCACTCATAAGGAAAGACATTCTCTGGGTGAAGAAATGCTTACAACAGCAGTCAGAGCTTCTGTGATCCTTCTCCATTCCCTCACCTAACACCTGTCTGAAGCATTAATTCCAAACAATGGATTATACTTAGAGGTTGAAATAGACAGCCTTTTACTTCCAGCATATATAAATTAGCAGAGGGCAGGAGCTAAGAGTGGAAGAGCTGTGGAAATAATATATGTTTTAAAATTTTCCCATTCACTGTTTCTGAAAAAAGAACCATTTCAAACAGATTAAGCTTATCCAGAAATAAATACTGATCCCCATAAGAGTGCCAGGAGATCCCTTCCAAGGCCAGTAAAAACAACCTAATTAAGAGAATACAAAATCCTAAACATTTAAAGGGTCATAAATTCAGATTTTAATGTAAACCCTCCTGAAATTTATGCATTACATTAAAATATCACATAAATCAAACAAAATACGTCAGCTTGTTAGATATGACCCAAGGTTCAACATGTGTAACCTATGGATAAGTCAAGATTGTAATGAGAGAAAAATAAAATTAAAAACTTAAAATCTGCATCTTAGCAAAAAATAACAGAATTGAAACTGAAACTGCAAAAAAATCAAAAGAGATGAGGATGAAAATGTAAAATAGTTTTCCTCAGAATAACAAGGAATAAGGCAAAAGGATTAAAATGTTGAAAGTCTTTAAAATGCAGATAAAAAGCAAAGAACAACATACAGGTAACTAATACTCTTGAAGAATCAAAATTAAGAAATAGATGATGCAATCATTTAAGACTATATTTAGCGAAAATTTCCTGAGTTAAAATAAGAAGTCTTTATATAAACAGATGGTAATTCATATTTTAAAACTTTAACTTATGTGTGAGACTAAAGCAAAAAATTTTTATTTGGTACAAAATTTATATTTTGACTAGTTCATTTCCTAATATAACTTATATAGACAGTTTGACAGAACAGCATAAGTACATGGAACCTTGAAAAGGGCATGAGATTTTATAGGTTTTTCCAGAGTGATGCCCTGATAAATCCCAGAGTGATTTGAACAGTGAATAAAAAAGTATTTGCAGGGCAGGCCACAGTGGCTCAGCAGGCAAGAATGCTCGCCTGCCAAGCCAGAGGACCCGGGTTTGATTCCCGGTGCCTGCCAATGTAAAAAAAAAAAAAAGAAAGTATTTGCAAAGTCCCCTTTGGGTAATGGTGAGAAAGGGGGAAAATTCAACTTCCCTAAGCTGAATTCTTGATATTCTAAGAAGCAATGCGGACAACCAAAGCTATAGGCTGAGCCCCCAATCGTGGAGTTTGTTCATACGAAACTTAATCCCACAAAGGATAGTTCAAGCCTACTTAAAATAAGGCTTAAGAGTCACCCCCAAGAGAACCTTTTTTGTTGCTCAGATGTGGCCTCTCTCTCTCCAGTCAATACAAGTAAACTCACTGCCCTCCCCCTCTCTATGGGGGACACAACTCCCAGGGGTGTGGACCTTCCTGGCCAGGTGGCACAGAAATCCTAGAATGAGCTGAGACTCAGCATCAAGTGATTGAGAAAACCTTCTAGACCAAAAGGGGGAAGAGTGAAATGAGACAAAATAAAGTGTCAATGGCTGAGAGATTCCAAACAGGGTCAAGAGTTTATCCTGGAGATTATTCTTACACATTAAATAGATATCACCTTGTTAGTTAAGATGTAATGGAGAGGCTGGAGGGAACTGCCTGAAAATGTAGAGCTGTGTTCCAGTAGCCATGTTACTTGAAGATGATTGTATAATGATATAGCTTCCACACGTGACTGTGGGATTGTGAAAACCTTGTGTCTGATGCTCCTTTTATCTACCTTATCAACAAACGAGTAAAACATATGGAATAAAAATAAATAATGGGGAAACAAATGTTAAAATAAATTTAGATTACTTTAGTATCTGAATCACCTTTAGTCTGTTTCTGCTATCTAGTTTTCTTGACTTTAAGTTGTTTGGTAATGCCTGATAAGTTTTTACTGAATAATGGATATTGTGTGTCAAAAATTGTAGCAGCTCTAGAAGGTGGAGAACAAAAGAACAACAGGAAGAATCAATAAAACCAAAAGTTGGTTCTTTGAGAAAATAAAATTGATGGGCCAGTAGCAAGACTGACAGAAAAAAAGAGAGAAAGGCAAATACACAAAATTAGAAATGAGAAGAGGTACATTACCACAGACCCTGAAGAAATAAAAGAAATCATAAGAGGATACTATGAACAACTATATGCCAACAAATGAGACAACTGAGATGAAACAGACAAATTTCTGGAGGCACACAAACAAGTTACACTGACACAGGAAGAAACAGAAGATCTCAACAAACCATTCACAAGTAAAGAGATTCAACCAGTCATTAAAAATCTTCCTACAAAGAAACGCCCAGGGCCAGATGGCTTCACAGGGGAATTTTAATCAAAAATTCCATAAAGAACTAACACCAATCCCACTCAAACTTTTCCAAAAAATTGAGAAAAAAAGAACTCTACCTAACTCACTTTATGAAGCTAATATCATTTTAATACCAAAACTGGGTGAAGATGCTATAAGAAAGGAAAACTACATGCCAGTCTCCCTAATCAAAATAGATGCAAAAATTCTCAATAAAATATTAGCAAATCAAATCCAACAGCCTATTAAAAGAATTATACACCATGACCAAGTGGGGTTTATACCAGGAATGCAAGGATGGTTCAACACAAGAAAATCAATGTAATACAGCACATTAACAAATTGAAAGGGAAAAATCACTTGATTATCTCAACTGATGCTGAAAAAGTATTTGACAAAATTCAGCATCCTTTTCTGATAAAAACACTACAAAAGATAGGAATCAAAAGTAACTACCTCAATATGATAAAGGGAATAAATGAAAAATCGATAGCCAGCATCATACTCAATGGAGGGAGACTGAAAGCTTTCCCCCTGATATCAGGTAAAAGACAAGATGCCCAGTGTCGCCACTGTTATTAAACATCGTGCTAGAAGTGCTAGGTAGAGCAATCAGGCAGGACAAAGAAATAAAAGGCATCCAAATTGGAAATTATTTGAAGATGACATGATACTATACTTGGAAGATCCTGAGAAATCTACAGCAAAGTTACTTGAGCTAATAAACAAATTCAACAGTTGGACGGGATATAAAATTAATGTGCAAAAATCAGAAACATTTCTATACATGAGCAATGACCTAGCTGAGGAGTCAGGTAAGAAAAAAATTCCATTCAAAATAGCAACTAAAATAATCAAGTACTTAGAAATGAACTTAACTAAGGACATAAAGGACTTGTACACAGAAAACTACATAACATTGCTAAAAGAAATCAAAGGAGATCCAAATAGGTGGAAAGACATCCCCTGCTCATGGATAGGAAGGCTAAATATAGTTAAGATGTCAATTCTCCCCAAATTGATCTACAGATTCAACACAGTACCAATCAAAATTTCAACAACCTATTTTGAAGATTTGGAAATGCTAACTACCAAATTCATCTGGAAGGGAAAGAGACCCCAAATAGCTAAAAGTATCCTAGAAAAGAACAAAGTGGAAGGATTAACACTCCCTGACTTTAAAACCTATTATAAAGCCAAAACAGCATGGTACTGGCACAAAGACAGACACATTGACCAATGGAATTGAATCCAGAGTGCATAAATAGACCACCAAATCTATGGTCAACTGATTTTTGACAAGGCCCCCAAATCCTCTGAACTGGGACAAAATAGTCTTTTCAATAATTGAGCACGGAAGAACTGGATATCAATTGCCAAGAGAATGTAAGAGGATCCCCATCTTACACCTTACGCAAAAATTAACTCAAAGTGGATCAAACACCTAAATATAAGAACTAGCACCATAAAGCTTCTAGAAGAAAATGTAGGGAAACATCTTCAAGACATAGTAATAGGAGGTAGCTTCCTAAACTTTACACTGAAAGCACAAGCAACAGAAGAAAAAGTAGATAAATGGGAACTCCTCAAAATCAAATGCTTCTGCACTTCAAAAGACTGTCAAAAAGGTAAAGAGGCAGCCAACTCAATGAGAAATATTTGGAAATTACATATCAGACAAAGGTTTGATTTCCTGTATATACAAAGTAATCATACAACTCAGCAACAAAAGAACAAACAATCCAATTATAAAATGGGCTAAAGATATGAATAGGCATTTTTCTGAAAAGCAAATACAGATGGCTCAAAAGCACATGAAGGCATGCTCATTTTCATTGGTTGTAAGGGAAATGCAGATCAAGACCCCAATGAGATACCACCTCACACCCAGAAGAATGGCTACTATCAAACAAACAGGAAACTATAAATGTTGGAGAGGATGTGGAGAAACTGGGACACTCACGCACTGCTGCTGGGAATGTATAAGGGTGCAGCCACTGTGGAAGACTGTTTAGTAGTTCCCTAGGAAACTAAATACTGAGCTGACCTATGACAGTAGCACTACTTAGTATATATCCATAAGAGCTGAAAGCAACAACACAGACATTTGCACACCGATGTTCACAGCAGCATTATTCACAATCACCAAAAGATGGAAACAAACCAAATGCCCATCAACAGAAAAGTGGGTCAATAAAATATGGTATATACATACGATGATATATTATGCAGTAGTAAGACAAAATGGGGTCCTGAAGCACATGACAAGATGGATGAGCCTTGAGGACATAATGCTGAGCAAAATTAGTCAGACACAAAAGGATAGATACTGCATGGTTCTACTTTTATGACCAGCGTAAAGGTATAATCAGAGGCTTATAATACAGAATATAGGGTACTTAGAGAAATATAGAAACTAGAGATGGGTGAACTGTTAGCTAATGAAGTTGAACTTTAATGTAAGGGAATAGATAGGAGTGACAGTGATTCTCTAGTGGGTCTAGAAGTAATATTACTATATTGAAAATGAACAAGATTGAAAGGGGTTGTATAGCTCTACATGTCCCACTGATTCACATTAGAAATATGAATTAATTCTTGTAAGAATCACCCCAAAGATATGATTCTTGTATAAAGAGTGTTTAAGTCCAGGGTACAGGGGGAAAGCTGCTATTGCATGCTATGAGCTACACTCAAAAGGAAACCATCAGCACTATCACAGCAACAGCAGAGATAAATAATGGGGTGAGGGATAAGAATTAAGAAGGAGGTTTGGATTTCCTATTTGGTGAGGGTGTGTTTATTGATTTTCTTTCTGTTGGGAACAATGACATTATCTAAAACTGAGAATGTTGATGGACTGTGGACTTTGGGCCTTCTTCATAATGCCTGATAAATGCAGGTGGCTGAAGGATGCACTGACAGAGAAGCCGATTGGTGAACGGTGGTGTACACTTATGAACAAAGGCTGTGCTGCTACAAAAAGGAACAAAGTCGGGAGGCGTGCAACGATGCGAATGAACATGTGGGACATTTGGTGAGACAAAATAAGCCAGAAACAAAACAACAATGGCATGGTCACCTTTGGAAAATGCTTATAAGAAAACAGGGGCCTAGACTGTAAGCTTTTAGAGCAAGTCCGGAGAGGTGATTATTTCTGGATTTTGAGAGGCTGTTTTATATATATAACCTGATATTTAAGAATGAAGTCAAAGAGGTTCAGGTTAAAGTAATTCAGAACATAGGGGTAAGGAAGACAGTGTCTATATTTTAGAACAACACATACTCTTTCAGACCAATGGGAGAAAGATTTATTTGATTTGGAACTGAAATTTTCCATAGTGTATAATCTAATTCAACCTATCTGTATAGCTCATTTGAACAACTGAACTACAGGAAGCACAGAATAAGAAAGAGGTCCTTTAATCCTACGTAAAATACTGTAATGCCTGGACACATCCTAAAGTATATTAAGTAGACAGTCAAAAAGTATTGGCAAAGTCCCCTGAGGAGGGGAGAAAGAACATGGAACTATTAAGCCTTACCATCAGGAAATCCCCTGATACTGTGTCAAAGTTTGGAATAGGCCATGCCCTCAATCATGAGGCTTACTCTTGTGAAGCTTATGTAGGTAGCGGAGAAGCTTAAGACTACCTATAGGCATGCCTAAGAGTTACTTCTGGTGGACCTCTTTTGTTGCTCAGATGTGGCCTCAGTCTCTCTAAGCCCAACTCTGCAAGTGAAATCATTGCCCTCCCCCACTACATGGGACATGACATCCAGGGGTGAAAGTCTCCCTGGTGACATGGGAGATTGACTTCCAGGGATGAATCTGGCCCTAGCACTGTGGGATCAACAGTTCCATCCTGACCAAAAGGGGGAAAAGAAGTGTAATTAATAAAGTATCAGAGGCAGAAAGAGTTCAGAGTTGAGAGGCTACTCTGGAGGCTGCCTTTATGCAAGCTTCGGTTAGACCTTGCTACCCATCATAACCTGCTGTGCTGGTTTGAAAGGAAGTGTGCCCCCTAAGAAAAGCCATGTTTTAATATAAATCCCATTTCATAAAGGTAGAATAATCTCTATTCAATACTGTATGTTTGAAACTGTAATGAGATCATCTCCCTGGATGATGTGATTTAGTCAAGAATGGTTGTTAAACTGGATTAGGGGATGACATGTCTCCATCCATTTGGGTGGGTCTTGATTGGTTTATTGGAGTCCTATAAAAGAGGAAACATTTTGGAGAAAGAGATTCAGAGAGAGCAGAGCAGAACGAGAAGCCACAAGAAGCAGAGAGTCCACCAGCCAGTGACCTTTGGGAATGAAGAAGGAAAACGTCTCCTGGGGAGCATCATGAAACAGGAAGCCAGGAGAAGAAAGTAGCAGATGATGCCTTGCTTGCCATGTCCCCTTCCAGCTGAGAGAGAAACCATGACTGTGTTTACCATGTGCCGTCTCAGATGAGAGAGAGAGACCCTGAACTTCATCGGCCTTCTTGAACCAAGGTATCTTTCCCTGGATGCCTTTGATTGGACATTTCTATAGACTTGTTTTAATTGGGACATTTTCTCAGCCTTAGAAGTGTAAACTGGCAACTCATTAAATCCCCCCTTTTAAAAGCCATTCTGTTTCTGGTATATTGCATTCTGGCAGCTAGCAAACTAGAACACCTGCCCACCCCCAACCAGGACCATACCAGCCAATACTAAAGAACACCTAGGGCAATAAATAAGATTCCATAAGAGTTCTGTGCACTAGAGTAACCTTCCAGAAACCTACACCCTCCAGATGGGTCCCTGGTCCAAATAAGTCCTGAAACCTCATCTAGCCTCTCCAGAAAATCAGATAGTTCCATCTCCCTACCCCATATTAATGACAGACCCTTCCAACATAAAAAATTTAGAATTGCCATAGCCCAAACAACCCTAAAGAGAGGTATGGAAAGATTAAAGGTGATGGTGGAGTTACACATAGAAGATAGGATTTAACACATGAATATGAATGCTGAATCCTTAAATCAATACCTCTTTTAGTCTGAGTATTTTAGAGCAGCTAGAAGTAAAAGTCTAAAATTGTGGAATTGTAGCCCAAGTCAAAGTCTGAAATATGTTCTACAACTAAGTGTGGTGTTGTGCTTAGAAATTTATAGCTTTTTTGTATATTTGTTATTTTTCACAAAAAAGAAGGAAAAAAAGTCGATTGTGATGATAAAATATTTAAGTCCTCCAGCCTCCTATATTCTGGAGCAGCTAGAAGGAAAAATATGAGAGGATCATATGGTTGCCCATGACAAAACTCTGGGATCTATCCTGTAAGTACTTTTGGAAGAGTGTTTTGAAAACTATTTATTTTTTATTTCTTTGCTTTGTATATATGTTATAGTATACAATAAAAAAGGTTAAAGAAAAAAAAGAAAAAGAAAGCCACACCTAGGCAAATCATCATCCAACTACTGAAAAACCAAAGGTAATGAGAAAATATTAAAGCACCAGAAAAAAACTACAACATATTACTTTTAAAGAAGCAACAGAAGCTGACTTTTCAACAGAAATAATGGAGGCCAAAAAGGAATGGAATTGTATTCATGTGAGGAAAGATTACTGTCAAGCTAGGATTTTTTTACCCAGAGAAATATTCTTCAAAGATGAATTTGAGAGATTTCTGGGAAAATGAAGGAATGGGGAGGGAGCTGTAGGGTACACTCCTCTCCCAAAAGCAGTGAGCTGTCAGTCAGAAACTGTCCAAATCAACTGTTCTGGGGCTTCAGATCAGGGAAGCCCTGAGCAGTATCCAGGGAAGTACAGGACAAAGAGACTGAGAAACCCCAGCCAGAGACTGTGAGCACTTCTGTCAACGTCTTCTGGCACTCATCCCTCATGCTCAGGGCAAGCTGCATTGGGCAGTCCTACCTGGTGGGTTGATGCAGACTGGGACAGCCATGGGAGTCCTCTGCACCAAGTATAGAGGGGGACACAGCCCAGTATTGATCCACCCACTGGCTGGCAATTCAGACCACTGGATCCTGCCGTTCTTCCCTGTCCTGGTCAGGCCCTACCATGCCACATGACTACTTCAGTGGCGAAACTAGCAAAGACCTAAAAATAGCCTGCCTTCACTGGGCTGAGGGAAATGGCCAAAGAGCACCATCAGCTGGGCAGGTCAGTAAAGTAAAACCTTGGGAAGTGGAATGAAAGAAAACACTTTTTCAAGTTTTTCCTGAACCTCTCCTGCAGGCCCTTTGGAAATGGTCTGCCTCCTGCATGGGTACCTGGACTTGTTTTGGCTGGGAAATACTGACAAACCAACTGTCAAAGAAGAGCTTAACACAAACCCAATCAACAACAAAATCCTAGGCAAGAGTGAGATACTGATCTTCAGAATAACTCATCAAGATAACCAGATGCCCAGATATCAGCAAGAAATTACAAGCCACATTAAGGAACAGGAAGATATGGCCCAATCAAAGGAACAAATTAAAAAGTCAGAGAGAGATACAAAATTTGAAACAACTAATCAAAGATGTTCAAACAAGTCTCCAAAATCAATTCAAGGAGATGGCTAAAAAGATAAAGGATATTAAAAGACAGTGGGTGAGTATAAACAAAAATTGCAAACCATATGGGAACTAAAGGCACACAGAGTAGATTAAAAATACAGTAAAGGCATACAACAGCAAATTTGAAGAGGCAGTAAAAGGGATCAAAGAGCTAGAAGACAAGAGCATCTGAACTCAAACAGACAAAAGAACAGATAAAGAAAAGAATGGAAACATTTGAGCAGGGTCTCAGAGAAAGGACTGACAATACAAAGCCAACAAACATACAGGTCATGAGTGCCCCCAAAGGAGAAGAGAAGGAAAAAGGGGCAGAAAGAATATGTGAGGAAATAATGGCCAAAATTTCTCAACTCATAAAACACATAAATATGCATATCAGGGGCAATGTACTACAAACCAAAATGATCTGAACAGACTTACTCCAAGACACATACTAATGAAACTGTGAAATACCAAAGACTGAATTCTGAAAGTGCCTAGAGAAAAGCAATTTACCATATACAAGGGATGCCAACTAAGACTAAGTACTGATTTCTCATCAGAAACCATGGAGGCTAGAAGACAAATGGTACAATAAATTGAAGATAATGAAAGAGAAAAACTGCCACCAAGAATTATTTATCTGACAAAACTGACCTTTAAAAATGAGGGAGAGTTTAAATTATTCACAGATAAACAGAAGGTGAGAGAGTTCTGTTAACAAGAAACCTGCCCTAAAAGAAATACTAAAGAGTTCTGAAGGCTGAAAAGAAAAGACAGGAGTGAGAGGCTTGGAGGAGAGTGTAGAAATGAAGATTATCGGTAAGGGTAATGTGCTGGTTTGAAAGGAAGTATGCCCCCTAAGAAAAGCCATGTTTTAATATAAATCCCATTTCATAAAGGCAGAATACTCTCTATTCAATACTGTATGTTTGAAACTGTAATCAGATCATCTGCCTGGGTGATGTGATTTAGTCAAGAGTGGTTGTTAAATTGGATTAGGTGACATGTCTCCACCCGTTTGGGTGGGTCTTGATTGGTTTATTGGAGTCCTATAAAAGAGGAAATATTTTGGAGAATTAGTGATTCAGAGAGAGCAGTAAGTACCACAAAGCAGAGAGTCCACCAGCCAGTGACCTTTGGAGATGAAGAAAGAAAATGCCTCCCGGGGAGCTTCATGAAACCAGAAGCCAGGAGAGTAAGCTAGCAGATGATGCCGTATTCGCCATGTGCCCTTCCAGCCGAGAGAGAAGCCCTGACTATGTTCGCCATGCGCCTTCTCATTTGAGAGAGAAACCCTGAACTTCATCGGCCTTCTTGAACCAAGGTATCTTTTCCTGGATGCCTCTGATTGGACTTTTCTATAAACTTGTTTTAATTCTCGGCCTTAGAACTGTACACTAGCAACTCATTAAATTTCCCTTTTTAAAAGCCATTCCATTTCTGGTATTTTGCATTCTGG
>PVIY010010103.1:0-10990 GCA_004026745.1 Myrmecophaga tridactyla | reverse complement strand
TTTGCATTCTGGAAGCCAGGAAACTAGAACAGGTAATGTCCTAGTTTGCTAGCTGCCGGAATGCAATATACCAGAAATGGAATGGCTTTTATCAAGGGGAATTTAATAAGTTGTTAGTTTACAGTTCTAAGGCCAAGAAAATGTCCCAGTTAAAACAAGTCTATAGAAATGTCCAATCAAAGGCATCCAAGGAAAGATACCTTGGTTCAAGAAGGCCAATGAAGTTCACGGTTTCTTTCTCAAGTGGAAGGGCACATGGCAAACACAGTCAAGAGTTTCTCTCTCAGCTGGAAGTACAAATGGTGAATACAGTGTCATCTGCGAGCTTTCTCTCCTGGCTTCTGGTTTCATGAAGCTCCCCAGGAGGCATTTTCCTTCTTCATCTCCAAAGGTCGCTGGCTGGTGGACTCTCTACTTCGTGGTGCTGCACCATTCTCTGCTCTCTCTGAATCTCCCATTCTCCAAAATGTTTCCTCTTTTATAGGACTCCAATAAACCGATTAAGACCCACCCAAATGGGTGGAGACATGTCGTCACCTAATCCAGTTTAACAACCACTCTTGACTAAATCACATCATCCAGGTAGATGATCTGATTACAGTTTCAAACATACAGTATTGAATAGGGATTATTCTACCTTTATTAAATGGGATTTTGATTAAAACATGGCTTTTCTAGGGGGCATATTTCCTTTCAAACCAGCACAGGTAACTAAAAGGATTAAAAAAGAGAGAAGAAAAAGATATGACAAATAAAATCCAAAGGATAAAATGGTTGAAGTAAGTATTGTCTTTACAGTAGTAACACTATATGTTAATGGATTAAACTCTCCAATTAAAAGAAACAGATCAGCAGAATGGATAAAAAAAATAATATCCATCTATGCTATCTAAAAGAGACTCATTTCAGACTCACAGATACAAATAAACTGAAAGTGAAAGCCTGGAAAAAGATATTCCATGTAAACAGTACCCCACCTCCAACCACCACCCCAAAAAAGGTGGGGTAACTATTCCAATATCAGACAAAATAGACTTTAAATGCAAAATGTTATAAGAGACAAAGAAGGCCATTATAAATTAATAAAATGGCTAATTCACTAAGAAAAAATAACAGTCATAAATAGCTATGCAACTAACAAAAGGTGCTCCAAAGTACATCAGGCAAAACTGGCAAAAATGAAGAAAGTGATAGAAGCTTCTACAATAATAGAGGAGACTTCAATATACCTCTCATTAATAGACAGAACATCTAAATAAAATGGAGACTCAATAACAAAGCAGAAAACCTAAATAATATGATAAATGAGCCAGATCTAACAGACATATATAGAATACTGCACTCTAAAACAGCAGGATATACATTCTTCTCTAGTGCTCAAGGAATATTCTCCAGAACAGACCACATGTTGGGTCATAAAGCAAGTCTCAACAGATTTAAAAAGACTGAAATTATACAAAGCACTTACTCTGTTCATAATGGAATGAAGCTGGAACTCCATACCAGCCAGAGAACTAGAAAATTCACAAATATATGGAGGTTAAAAAACACACTCTTATATAATCAGTGGGTCAAAGAATAAATTGCAAGAGAAATCAGTAAATATCTCGAGACGAATGAAAACAAGTACATGATATATTAAAACTAATCTAAGAGTAACCTTAAGCAAGGATGTAAAAGACCTATATTGAGAAAATGGCAAAACATTGTTAAAAGAAATCAGAGACATAAATGAATGGAAGTATATTCCATGTTCATGGATTGGAAAGCTAAATGTTGTTATAATGTCGAATCTACCCAAACATAATCCCAATCAAAATTCTAATACCCTAATTTCAAGAAATGGAAAAGCCAATCACCGAATTTCTTTGGAAGTGTAAGGGGTCCTGGATAGCCAAAAACATCCTGAAAAAGAAGAAGGAAGTTGGAAGACTCAGATTTCCTGACTTTAAGACATACTATAAAACTACAGTGATCAAAATAGCATGCTACTAGCATAAAGATAGACATATTGATCAATAGAATTGAAGCGAGAGTTCAGAAATCGACACTCACATCTATGGACAACTGATTTTTGACAAGGCTACCAAGTCCACCCTACTGGGACAGAACAGTGTCTTCAACAAATGGTGCTGGAAGTACTGGATATCCACATCCAAAAGAATGAAAGAGGACCCCTATCTCACACCCTATACAAAAACTAACTCAAAATGGATCAAAGATATAATGTAAGAGCCAATACCTTAAAACTCGTAGAATAAAATGTGGGGAAGCATCTTCATGATCTTGTCATAGGTAGTAGTTTCTTTAACTTTACACCCAATGAAAGAAAAAACAGATAAAGAGGACCTCCCCAAAACTGAATACTTTTGTCCCTACTCCCACTGAACTTACTCTCACCAAAACTACTCAAGGGTAGAAAATACTTGGAAACCACATATCTAATAAGGGTTTGATACCCAGAATACATAAAGAAATCCTACAACTCAACAACAAAAAGACAAACAACCCAATTAAAAAATGGGCAAAATATATGAACAGACATTCTTCCAAAGAGGAAATACAAATGGCTAAAAAGCACATGAAAAGATGCTCAGCTTCACTAGCTATGAGGGAAATGCAAATCAAAATCACAGTAAGATTCCTGGTGCCTGCCCATGCAAAGAAAAAAAAAATCACAGTAAGATATCATTTCACATCCAAAACAATGGCCACTATTAAACAGAAAACTGAAAGTGTTAGAGAGGATGGGGAGAAATAGGAACACTTATTCACTGCTAGTGGGTATGTAAAATGGTACAGCTGCTGTGGAAGACAGTTTGTCAGTTCTTCAGGAAGCTATGTATAGAAGTGCCATATGATCCAGCAAAATCCCACTACTAAGTGTAAACCTGGAAGAACTGAAAGCAAACATACATTTGCACCTATGTTTTTAGCAGCATTGTTCACAACCACTAAAAGACAAAAGTAACAGAAATGTTCATGAACTGATGAATGGATCAACAAAATGTGGTACATAAATATGATGAAATATTATTCAGCTATAAGAATGAACAAAGTCCTGATGCATATGACAACATGGGTGAGCCTGGAAGACATTACGTTGAGTGAAATAACATAGACACAAAACAAATATGGTATGATCTCACTAATATGAACTAAATACAATGAGCAAATTCATGAAGTTATTACCTAGAATATTGGTTACCAGAAGATAAAATGAGGATGGAGAATGGGGAACTGATGCTTAATTTGTACAAAATTTTTAAATAAGGTTGAGTTTAAATGTTTAGAAATAGATACAGGTGATGACAGCACATTATTATGTGTAAATAACCACATGAATCGAATGTGTGATGGTAGTTGGAGGGGGAAGTTTACAATCGTGTATATCACTAGAAGGAAAGCCAGAGGATGAAACAATGTATTGTATAACACAGTGAATCCTGTTGCAGATGCTGGTGGCGTTAATAGTACAAATCAAGAATATTCTTCTGTGAATCAGAACAAATGTACATCACAACTACAAGGTGTTAATAATGGCTGGTATATAGGAAAAAGCACACCTAATGCAAACTATGGACTATCGTTAACAGTAATATCTTAATACTCTTCCATCAATTGTAACAAAGTACCAGACAAAGCTAAGTGTCAATAATGAGGGCTAAAATGGGAACATGTTTCTCTTTTTTGGAGCTATGAAAATGTTCTAAAATTGATTGTGGAGATGTAAGCACAGCTCTGTGATTATACTGAGAGTCACTGATTGTACACTTTGGATGGATTATATGTGTGTGAATAAAATTGTGTTAAGAAAAATGAGGGTGAGATAAAGATGTTTTCAGATGCAAAATTTATTTTGAGAGAATCTGTAACCATCATACCCTGTAATAAAATAAATACTAAAGAGAATTCTTAGTAGCACACAAGTCTGGAGAAGGTTAAATGGAGTTAAAGTATTAATAAAGTCTTAGATTGTCTAGGAAAATGTTATTTAAGGTAGACTCCAAACAATAAGAATGTATTTTTGCAATATTGAGACTAGTCCAGTAAAAGAATATAAAAATGTTTACCTAAGAAGCAAACAGAGGGGAAAAATAAAATAAAAAACTTGTTTCCTATAAAAGGCAAGAAAGTAAAAATCAAAACAAAACAAAAAGAAAAGACAAATGGAAAACAAATGGTAAGATGGTAAATAAAAGCCCCGATATTATTAGTAATTATATTAAATGTAAGTGAACCAAATATTCCAAATAAAAGACAAAGTGTGCCAGACTGGATTTAAAAAACACTGCTTACAAGAGATGTACCTGAAATACAGGGACAATGAAAAGTTGAAAGTAACAGAATGGGGAAAAACAAAGAATACAAAAAATTAACTGAAAGAAAACTACTGAAAATACACCAATATCAAAGACTTTAAAAAGTGAAAAAAGTTTGACAAAGAATTCAAATGGACACTTCATAATGATAGAAAGGGAAAATCAACAAGAAATAAGAGTTCTAAATTTGAATGCATCTAATGACATAGCCAAAATATATAAAGAAAAAACCTGATGGAACAAAAAGGAGAAAACACATTTTCAGTCATACCTGGAGATTTTTACTGCCTTCTCCTTATAACTGATAGAACAAGACAAAAAATAACCAATAAATATATGTATCACTGTGCGAGTTTGAAAGGATTATATACCCCAGAAAAGTCATGTTTTAATCCTCATCCATTTTGTGGAGGCAGCCATTCCTTTTAATCCCTATTCAGCTCTTTCGGGTGGAAACCTGATTAGATTATCTCCATGGAGATGTGGCTCACCCATTTGTGGGTATTAACTTTTTTTTTATATATAATATAACATATATTCAAAGCAAAGAGAGAAAAATGTAACAGTTTTTAAAGCACTCCCAGACAAGTAGTTACAGGACAGATCCCAGAGTTTGTCATGGGCTATCATACCATCCTCTCAGATTTTTCCTTCTTGCTTCTCCAGAACATAGGAGAATAGAAGGAACAAATTCTTTTTTATCATCACAATCAACTTTTTTCCTTCTTTTTTGGTGAAAAATAATATATACAAAAAAGCAATAAAACCAAAAAATTTCAAAGCACAACTAGTTGTAGAATAGATTTCAGAGTTTGGGATGGGTTACAAGTCTACAATTTTAGGTTTTCACTTCTAGCTGATCTAAGATATTGGAGACTAAAACAAGTATCAATTTAATGATTTAGCAATCATATTCGTCTTTTAAACCCTACCTTCTCTGTATAACTCCATCATCACCTTTGATCTTTCTATCCCACTCTCTTTAGGGGTATTGGGCTATGGCCATTCTAACTTTTTCATGTTGGAAGTGTCTGCAATAATATGGGATAGGGAGATGAAACTAGCTGATGTTCTGGAGAGGCTGGACCCTCTAGGTTTCAGGACTTATCTGGTCCAGGGACTCATCTGGAGGTTGTAGGTTTCTGGAAAGTTACCATAGTGCCTGGAACCTTTGTAGAATCTTATATATCACCCTAGGTGTTCTTTAGGATTGGCTGAATAGTTTTGGTAAATTATAATAGGTAGCAATGTCTAACTGAAGCTTGCGTAAGAGTGACCTCCAGAGCATCCTCTCAACTGTATTTGAACTCTCTCTGCCATTGATACTTTATTAGTTATACTTCTTTTCCTCCTTTCGGTCAGGATGGAATTGTTGATCCCATGGTGCCACTGGACTCACCTTGAGAGTCTTCTCCCATACTGCCAGAGAGACTTTCACCCCTGGAGAGAGGGCAATGATTTCTCCTGCAGAGCTGAGCTTAGAGAGAGTGAGGCCACATCTGAGCAACAAAAGAGGTCCTCCAGAAGTAACTCTTAGGCATACCTATAGCAACCTCTCTGCTATACACATAAGCTTCACAAGAATAAGCCTCAAGATCAAGGGCCTATTGATTTGGGGGTCCTTAATGTTTGGCATAATATCAGGGGTTTCCCAGTGGTAAAGTTTAATAGTTTCATATTTTTATTCCCATCCCTCAAGGGACTTTGCTAATATTTTTTGATTATCTGCTTAATATATCCAGCTATTATATTAAGTTATACATGATTAAAGGCCCTCATTCTTATTCTGGGCTCCCCGTGGTTTGACTGTTCAAATGAGCTATCCACAGGTTGAGTTAGATTACGTGCTACAGAAAATTTAGGTTCCGGACAAAATAAACCTTTCTTCCTTTGGTCTCAAAGAGTAGGTGCGATTCTAAAATATAGACAATGTCTTCCTTACCCCTATGTTCTGATTAGAGGGAGATGTGGCTCTACCTATTCCATGTGGGCCTTGATTAGTTTACTGGAATCCTTAAAAAGAGGACACATTTTGGAGAATGAGAGAGAGAGCCATTAGAGAGCCACAGAGCCCAAGCAGCCAGAGACCTGTGGAGATGAAGAAAGCAAACACCCCTGGGGGAGTCATGAAATAAGAAGCCTGGAGAAAAAGCTAGCAGACATCACAATGTCTGCCACGTGCCTTTCTAGTTGAGAGAAACCTCTTCATCAGCCTTTTTTGAGTGAAAGAAACCTCTTGTTGGTGCCTTAATTTGGACATTTTTGTAAACTTATTTTAATCGGGACATTTTCATGGCCTTAGAATTGTAATCTTGCAACTTATTAAATTACTCTTTAAAAAAAACATTCCAATTCTGGTATATTGTATTCTGGCACTAGCAAACCAGAACAAGTACTAAAATCATTAGTACATTTCTTTAATAGATATTTTTCTTAATTCTAAGTGTCACCCAGGACATCTATTAAAACAGACCAAAAAAAAAAAAACAGTAATAAAACAGACCATATTCTGAGCCATAAAGCAAATCTCAACAAACTGCAAAGGGCTGAAACAATACAGAGCTTATTCTCTCATCACAGTGGAATTAAACTGGAAATTTTAAGAGAAAGATAACTAGAAAAATTCCCAAATATTTGAAATCAAGCTATATACATATAAAAAACCCATGTGTTAAAGAAGAAATCACCATGAAAATTAGAATATAATTCTTATTGGATGATAGTGAAAATACAACATATCAAAACTTGGGGACAGACAAAGGAGGCTTAGAGGAAAATTTATAGACTTAAATGCATAAATTAAAAAAGAATACAGGCTGAAAATTATTATTCTAAGCATTTATCTGGAAAAACCACATAAGTAGCTAAATAACCCCCAGCAAATTCATTTGAAGAAAGAAAAAAGAAGAAAATAATAAAGAAATTAAAGGAAAACATACATAAGATAAACTTAAGAAAGCCAGAAGTTGGTTCTTAGAAAAACTTAAACTGATAACCCCCAGGCAAGGCTGATCAAGAATAAAAAAGAGGGGCGGCTGCCATGGCTCAGCAGGCAGAGCTCCGACCTGCCGTACTGGAGGTCTGGAGTTCGATCCCTGGTGCCTCCTGCCCATATGCAAATTTAAAAAAAAAATAAAAAAATAAAAAAGAGAAGGCACAACATATTAATATGAGAAAGGAAAAAGGGGACATAAATTCCAGCAAAAAAAGACAATAAAAGGATATAGAAGATTTGTATTAAGACTTAAAATATAGATGAAATAAGCTTTTCGAAAGCACAACTTAAGACTACTGCACAAAGAAAGAGAAAATCTGAATAATCTTAGCCTATTGGAAAAACTGAATTTGTAATTAAGAACCACAAAGAAAACTCTAGATCTGACAGATTTATGGTGAATTCCTACAATGAAAAATGTAAACATTTCTAACTTATTTTAAGAGGCCAGCATAAACTTGATAATGAAAATTTGACAATTTTACTACCAGAAAGGAAAACTATAATCTTTCTTATTAAATAGTCATAAAACACTAAAAAAAATAGCAAATTGAACCCAGTAATATATAAAATGGATAATGAATGACAACAAAGTTTGTTTTATGTAAGGAATCCAAAACAGATTTAAATTGGAAAATCAATCAATATAATTCACCATATTAACAGATAAAGGAGAAAATACAATTTCTAAAGATGAAGTCCAAGACCCTGCCCTGATCTATATGGCACAGTGAGGGACAATTCAGTGCTTTTTTTCTCTCAAAAGCTTTGAATAACCAGAAAGAACTAGCAGAAACATCTTTCTCAAAGCCCCAGAAGAGTTAAGTGACTACAGTGATAGGGCGAGTGCCCAATCAAGCAAAAGGCTACTTAAAAGCAGCAGTTATCTTGTGGTACCCTTGCTGGCCCACTCCAACCCTCACTAGCCTGGCATAAGCCAGCTTGCACTCCTGTGCAAATTCCTGTCCTGGTTCCGGAAGGAAGACAGTAACCCTCATGTACATAGTGGGAGCATGTGTGTCTGGCCCAATCTGTCTGGTGGTGGCCTGAGGGACTTGTCTGAGAACTTGCCCTACTTAAAGAAGGCAGCTCAGAGAGCCCGTTTACAGATGCTGTGGGAGAACAGTTATGAGACTGCTGGGACAAGGGACTGCTGACTGTAGAACATACAGAGCAGTGCCTAGGACCTTAAGAAAAATGTTTCCCAGGGAAGAGGGATGATTAGAACCACATGTGCATGCCAAATACAGGAGGCAGGTGCAGAAAGAAATCAGGGCTCGGCCTCTATGCTTTGGCCTCCAGTTATTCTCTAAATTTATTATATGGATAATCCCTAAGAGAGAGCACGCACATAGGTCAACGTGGAAATAACAGTGTTCTAGTTTGCCAGCTGCTGGAATGCAATATACCAGAAATGGAATGGCTTTTAAAAAGGGTAAATAAGATGCTAGTTTACAGCTCTAAGGCTGTGAAATTGTCCAAATTAAAACAAGTCTATAGAAATGTTCAACCCAAGGCATCCAGAGAAAGATACCTTGGTTCAAGAAGGCCGATGACGTTCAGTGTTTCTCTCTCAGCTGGAAGGGCACATGGCGAACATGGCAGCATCCGTTAGCTTTCTCTCCAGGCCTCTTGCTTCATGAAGCTCTCTGGGAGGTGTTTTCCTTCTTCAGCAACAAAGGTCGCTGGCTGGTGGACTCTCTGCTTCTTGTGGCTATGTCGTTCTGAAGCTTTCTCCAAAATGCTTCCTCTTTCAAAGGATTCCAGTAAACTAATCAAGGCCCATATAAAATGCGTAGGGTCTCGTCTCCATCTAATCAAGTTTAATACCCACAATTGATTGCTCCACAAGATTGATTAGATTAAAACATGGCTTTTCTTGGGTACATAAATTGTTTCAAACCAGCACTAACAGGAAAGGTATTTCCATTTTTTCCTTCTTACTTTTTTGATATTGTTGTTAACTCCTGGAAATAATGAAAGTTCTGTCATAAAACTAGCTGGATATAAACATAAGAAACAGACACATTAGAATCCAAATTCCAACAATAACATGTTATAATATCAAAATATCCAGTTGTCAACAAAAAGTTACAAAACATACAAAGAAATAGAAGTGATGGCCCAGCCAAAGGAAAAAAATAAAGCATTAGAAATCATCAGTGAAAAGGACCAGACCTTGAATATATGCGACAAAGACTTAAAAAAAAAAAAAGGTCCAAAACATGGACAACATAATACTACCTAACTGTAATACAATTATTTTAAAACACTGAACGAAGCTGAATCTAAGAATGATAGAGGGAGGAGGGCTGGGGGCACAAATGAAATCAGAGAGAAAGATAGACGATAAAGACTGAGATGGTATAATCTAGGAATGCCTAGAGTGTATAATGATAGTGACTAAATGTACAAATTTAAAAAATGTTTTTGCATGAGGAAGAACAAAGGAATGTCACTACTGCAGGGTGCTGAAAATAGATGATAATATTTTAAAATTTTACCTTATGTGTGAGACTAAAGCAAAAAATGTTTATTTGGTATAAAATTTATATTTTGACTAGTGCATTTCCTAATATAACTTATGTAGACAGCTTAATTGAACACCACAAGTACATGGAACCTTGAGTAGGACATGAGATTTTGTTGGTTTGTCCAGAGTGATGCCCTGATAAATCCCAGAGTGAAAAAAAGTATTTGCAAAGTCCCCTTCCGGGAATGGTGAGAAAGGGGGAAAATTCAACTTCCCCAAGTTGAATTCTTGGTATTCTCACAAGCAGTGCAGACAACCAAAGCTATAAGCTGAGCCCCCAATCTTTTTTTTTTTTCTAGTAGGTTTGATTCTTTTTTTAAAAATTTTTAATTTATTAATTTAAAAAATTAACAACAAACAAAAATATTAACATATCATTCCATTCTACATATACAATCAACCATTCTCAATATCATCACATAGTTGTATATTCATCATTTCTTAGAACATTTGCATCGATTTAGAAAAGGAAATAAAAAGACAACAGAAAAAGAAATAAAATGATAACGGAAAAAAAAAAGATTATACATACCAAACCCCTCACCCCTCACTTTCATCTATCCCTAGCATTTCAAACTAAATTTATTTTAACATTTGTTCCCCCTATTATTTATTTTTATTCCATATGTTCTACTCGTTTTTTCAAATTTTTTATTAATTAAAAAAAATTACAAGAAACACAAACATTCCCAACACATACACTCAGCAATTCACAATATCATCAAATAGTTGCATATTCATCATCATGATCATTTCCCAGAACATTAGCATCAATTCAGAAAAAGAAATAAAAAGACAACAGAAAAGTATAACAAACAGAAAAAAGAAAAAATTTTACAGGTCATACCCCTTACTGATCCCTTTCATTGATCACTAGCATTTCAAACTAAATCTATTTTAACATTTGTTCCCCCTATTATTTATTTTTATTCCATATGTAACTCTCATCTGTTGACAAGGTAGATAAAAGGAGCATCAGACACAAGGTTTTCACAATCACACAGTCACATTGTGAAAGCTATATCATTATACAATCATCATCAAGAAACATGGCTACTGGAACACAGCTCTACATTTTCAGGCAGTTCCCTCCAGCCTCTCCATTACCTCTTGGATAACAAGGTGATATCTACTTAATGC
>PVIY010010102.1:0-70012 GCA_004026745.1 Myrmecophaga tridactyla | reverse complement strand
TAAATGTTTTTCTTTATTAGGTAAGAATGTATGATCATTGAAATAATTAGTATTTCTTTGAAGAAGAGAAGGTGGACAGAACCATATCCAGTACCTTTTAGTGTTGGAAAAAAATCTTCTGGAATGATTGTGAAGCTGCAGCTGGAAAAGTACTTCGGAAAATATACAATCAAGATATCTCATGGCATATTAAAAGAAAAATCTTAAGAGCAGTGTTGGCTTTTATTTGGATTTTTTTTCATCTCAGTTTTTTCTTTTGAATCTCCTTCGTTGGCATTATTTGATCATAAAGAAGAGGCAAATGTATACTTGTTCAATTTTTCAAGTGTATTTTGCCTGAATATAAGCAAGACTATTTAAAGAAATAATATTGGGGTTTTTCCCCCTACCAACTGATACTGAGTAAGAAGATGAATTTGCACAGATTTCTCCCTGCATAATCTCTTGCAATATTAGCACAATTTGGTGGTGATTTTTTAAGCTTTTACGTCATGCACTCGTAACCTGTCTCTTATGAAAATAAATGAAACCATGATTTCTCCCCATAATGTTATCATGTAGTTTACTTTTCATGTGTTTATTTCATAAACATGATATGACAAGCCTTTGAACTTTGTATTACCTGTATGTTTTATCATGGATCATGCATAATGTCTCAGGAGAATAAAATAATGATTCGTAAATATGTTCCTCTTTCAAAGCAAAGCGATGAGTTGGGAAAAGGGGTGGCATTTCTGGTTGGATAATGGAATACTATTGTTTATTCTATGACTGTGTGCTACCTTATTGCTCAGCACATCTTAAAAACCTGGAGTTGGGGTGGGGGGCAGCCATCTCCTCTTTTCTCTGATAAGTGACAGCAGAAGATGGTGACATGAGCTTTTGTCCTTGAGCAACAAAACTACAGATAGTGGGAATAATAGTTACCAGAAGACAGCTCAGGCCAACTTTGAACTATTTTGTGCAGTACCTTGTTACCTGCTTCCTGAAAGAGACTTCAAGAATCAGCCAAGATGTTATTTAAAAAATAGCCTTTTATAGCCTTTTGTTGCTTTTAATTTACAGTTTGAGACAAGCTCTTAATGTAAGTGGATATTTGACCCTAGAATTTCATATTTGAGGTAGTTTGCCATCTATTTCTTAAAATATTTTTATTGTTAATTGCTCTTTGGAAAATGTGAGGAAGCCTAAATTTATACTTAAATTCTGCCATTCTCTAGTCAAATATTCCTTTTCACTGTTTCAAAATGCTGAATCATTCCACTATATAAATTCTTCCTAGTTCTAGATGGCTAGAATTCCAGAGAAGAGGTGATAAAATATTTTCAATACATCCAACAATGCATTTCTCATTTTTTAAATGATTCTGCCACTTAGAATCTTAGATTAAAAGTTGATGATGCCTTCATCACTGATGAAGGAATTTATTTTCTTCAGGAATTGTGAATGTAGCTTATTGTAGACCAGGAGCTTGGTATTTTATTGTGTGTCCATATCCTCATCTCGAGATTGCAGGAGAATTTCCATTTTTCTCATACTGTTTGTTTTATATCAGCCAGCATAAGGCTGTTTACAAAGTATTCAGAAGTAAGCGATTTCAGGGAGTGAATATTTCCTGACCTTGTGCATGGGTCCTTTGTCCATTTTATTTCACTTTGTTCTTTTCAGCCAGGGCTGCTGTACTACAGCCTTGTGGGCGAAATCTCTCACCTGTGGTATGGTCACAAGCTAAAAGTGGCTTTTACTTTTTTTTTTTAGGGGGCTTTTACATTTTATAATGGTTTTTTAGAAGTTAGAATGTTTTATGACGTGAAAATTATGACAAGTTTCAGCATCCAAAAGTAGTTTTATTGGAACACAGCCATGCTCTCTTACATTATTGTCTGTAGCTGCTCTCATTGCCCCGTAGGTCTCTGATGGCTCCCAAAGCCTAAAATACTGACCCTCTTCAGAACAAGTTTGCCGACTATTTAGCTGTGACTAGCCCTTGGTTAAATTATATGCTATTCTTTATTCCTTTTTTTTTTTTTTTTGGCATTTTTGGGCCATTCATTTCTTAGCTTCAGATTGGTTTCTGTGTGCCTAACAGTTTTTTCCGCAGAGGTGAGTGGTGGTATCTCCATCCTCAGCATTGTCATCCTTCTTTGCCCCAGATGCTAGCATGTATGTGAGATCTGGTTCACCATTTTTAAATTGGTCTTTTCTGTTGCTACATTATTTCTTGCACCTACAGCCAGAAGACATTTGGCACTAAACACACTCAAAAGTAATTGGCACGGTGATGGATGAACCAAAGGAAAGAAATGCGTTTGAATTCTTGGACCCCGGGATCAGAATCAGGGCAACTGAAGGAAGCATCTTAATTATTAAGTGGAAAAAAGAGGGTGGTTGGAGCCCTAGAGGTGAGGAGTGTTGTAGTTGGACCTTTTGGGTGGCAGGAAACTTGTTGTATAGTTATGGATTGGGGAGCTGGGAGCCAGGGCACTGGTTAGGTTGCATGGGACAAAGGCTTGGGCTTACTGGGAAAAGGCACAGCAGTAGTGTTTGAAAAAACTGCAGGGACAGTGATAGGGAGTGACAGGTTATACAGGACCATAGTTGTCATGGTATTAGATTTGGAAAGCAGTGATTTCCTCAAGTAGGATCGTCACAATCAAGAGGGACCTAGGAGGACCAAAGAAACATCAGTGACAATTTTCTCTAGGATCGGACCTCTTGGGAGGAACAAAAGCAAGTAGGTATGGGATCTGGGATGGGTATGACAAAATCTTGCAGCCATACTGCCGTATGGTTTTTTGATAAGCAAAAAAGCTACTCTGCTGATCTATGAAAATTATCGGCCAACCTAGCAATTTGTATTATTAAGGTTGTGATATAGTCTGTTTTCAGTATTAGTCCAATGGGGATGTGGTTGTTCCACTCACGGGAAATTTGCCATTGAAATGAAATACATGCAGAGGAAAATGGTTTTGCCCCTTCTTTTTAGATAAGGAATGTATGGGCAGAGAAAAGTCTTGTCATAGTGCAGATATTCTGATGTTCCTGTTTTTGTCTGTCTCCTGCCATTGCACATCTTAAAGTGATCAGACTCTCCTGCATTAAAACATGCTCCTTTCGACCTTTTATTAGTTCAAGATCTCATATCTGAAATCTTGGGGCCTAATATTTTCTCATACTTAAAATCATTTTCCAGATTTTAGAAATGTGAAGTAGAGCATTTACTGATTTTTTAACTCCCCAGATGCGGTCCAAGGCTGCACCCTGTAATCAAGTACTAAGATTTCTGCAGGGACATGTATAATATTTATGCTAAGTATAAGGATAAATTAAAACTAAATTTCATTTGACCAGACTTTGCTACATGTGTTTACAAGAATTTAAGGAAAAACTTATTTTTGAGAGCTTGAATCTTGGGATTGCAATGCCATCTTTCACTCAGTTATGTGAAGGCAGATTGTCAGCTCAGACCACTTCCTCACTGGTCAAGCCTGATGTACAGTTATACTTGTTGATTCTGCTTCAGGTCTGTAGTGTTCTCTTTTTTTCCACTCTCACTTGTTCCAGAGCCTGTTATTTCTCACCTACATTACTGCATTAGTTGCCTTGTAAATCTGCCTTTATCCTTGTTCAGTATTCAGCATTGGGTGAGTGACAAATTGGTTGTCAAAGGCCTTTCCTAATGTGAGCTGGTTAAATTTGGAAAGCACTGGTGCCTAAATAGGGTTATCATTGTGGAGAGGAGGCTGGGAAGGCCAGTGAAATATCACTGACAAATGTGCTTCAAGTGTGGATACCAGAACAAATCGAGAGATCATCTCTGCCGTTGAGCTTGAGATATTGTGACAGAGACAATTTCAATAGTCATGAATCCTTCAGCAGATATAATCATCTTCCAGGATTACAAGTTAGAACACTGTTGTCCCAAACTTCTGCCTCATGTCTCAAACTTAGTTTTTCATCCTTGTGTTGATATAGGCCTTCTTCACTACCTGCCCCAGAGCTCCCCATCCCTGGTTTCATGGAGTCTAGATGTTAGAGTTGGTGATCCTACCCAGCCATGAGGTTGTCTTTAGGACAGCTGGAGAACCTGGGCTCCTCAGCCCTAGCCCCAAGCAACTTCAGCTGTTATCCTCAAAGTGTCGTACAAGTATTGTGTTTGCCACGATGAGATTGGGAAGCTCTGCCCTACACTGTACGACTCGAGGGATGTTTTTGATAGGGATACTGGGCTCCGTTATTGACAACTTCCATCTCTACAGCAAAGTCTGAAATTATCTCACACCTGCTTCTAGGTATTTGCCTACTCATACAGTTAAAGAAGCCATGTAAGTTTTATTTTCACTGCAATAACAAATTAGAAAAATACTGGGTATATTACCTCAATTGATGGGTTGAAAAATTGACAGGAATTAATATTGGGGGGCTATACCATAGAACACTTGGTTATATTGAATGATTTTGTGAAGTTTTGCAACTTTTTAGCATTTTAATTTTATTTTAGATTTGATTTTTTTTTTCAAATTTCTTTTTTGCCAGTTAGACCTAGTTCTCTTGACAGAATTTTGATTAATTTTTATATTGTCTCCAGTTCTGAGAGAATTAACTATTTTCTCTAATTTATTTCTATGTTATTACTTTAACTGTAAACTACTTTTCACTCATATCTTTAACTTTGGTGTAATTCAAGGTGGTTTTATAATTTTAAACCATTTGCGTTTTGCAAAGACATTAACAACTTTTTTTTATCCCTACACAATTTTAAGACTTTGAGGAAAGGGATAGCAACAGCATACAGAGTTCCCGTATATCCCTCCCCCCCTCAGAAAGTTTTGCAGTTGTCCTCCATAGCAAAAGCACCCAATCCTGAATATGCAAAGGGTAGTTCAATGGTAGAGTTCTCACCTGCCATGCAGCAGACCCGGGTTCGATTCCTGGCCCGGGTGCTTCCCCCACCAAAAGTTTTTCAACAAATGGTGCTGCAATAATGGGATAATCACATGTGAAAAGAATGAAATGTGACCCCCCACCATACAGCACACACACACGAAAAGCATCCACTCCAGGGTCACTCCCTGCATTTGCTGCATAGTCTTCAATCCACACATACTCTCAGTCCTTCCTTGATCTTCACAAACTTGACCTTTTTTTGACATATCCCTGCCTTCTAGAATGTCTCTCAATTTAGGCTTGTCCAGTGTTTGCTTATGACTAGACTCAGGTTATAGATTTTTGGAAGAAATGGTGTGGAAGTGCTATTGTGCTCTTCTCACTGCATCCCAGTGGGTGGCATGCGGTGATGGTCCCATCACTGATGATATCCCTTTGATCATTTGGGTAAGTTGGTATCTGCCAGTCTTCTCCACTGGAAAGTTATGCTTTGTGCCTTTGTATTAAGTATTTTATGGGGAGATATTTTGAGACTATGTAAATAACTATTTCTCATTAAATTTTGCACATTGGTTTAGTATCAATGGATGTTTTTTGCCTGAATTATTCTGATGGTTGCCAAATGGTGATTTTCTAGTCTCATCATTCTTTCTACATTTATTAACTAACATTCTCTTGTGTTCTACCATTCTTCCCCTCCCTCTCCCCCATTTACTAATTTGTCTAATTTTTTTATGAATTCCTGTTTTATTTGTGTAGATCCATCACAACAATTATTTTAATGCTTAAATTGTCCCAACTTTTGCTACCATGTGCTTTCTTAAAGCTGGCATCTGTGTTTGGGTCTGCCCTCATTCTTTGAGTCCTTACTTACTTTCTAACACAATGTGACTCCAGGTTCTTCTTGTACTTGCCCTGGGATCAACCATTTCTCCCAAGGAACTCTGGTTCCCTTTAATGGAGATTGCATTTAGAAGCCAAAACCTTGTGTAAGGATTGCTCATTGCTGTTGGACTGTCCCTACTCCTAAGTTCTCTCATTGGGACACAGAAAATAAACACGTGCACATGCGTATTTACACCTATATTTCTAGATGTATAAATATATACTGAAAACTGACTTCAAACTGATTCCTTCAATTCTAATCAAACACCACAAGGCTGATCCTAGCCTTTTCCATTTCCATATTCTAACTTCCTTGGACAGTGAGAAATCTGGCTCCTTTTTTCCTCGGTATATTTACTTTTTTCCTCAACTTCCCTTGTATGTAACCAATCCCCTTTGGCACTTAGCTGCCTTTCTTGCTTGAGCACCGAACTGCCACCCACTTGCCCACTTTCCCTGCACAGTTGGTGCATATTTTAAATGTTATTTTTAACACCTTGGACTCGCAAATGGAAATGAAATGTATTTAGTTTCTCTTTAATTTAGCATTCCAATAACAGTACTTGTACTTATGGGAAAAGGGAAGCCTTATTTATTCTGCTCCAGCTGCTGTGCCAACATGAGGCTGGTCTCTATAGATGCCCTGGAATCTCTGCAAATGGAGTTAAAATGCTGAGTGAGTTTTTCCAGATACCTTCTACTTGGGGATTGGGACCAGTGTGTTTTAGATGCTGGTGGTGAGGTGGAAGCCTGGAAGGAGCAGGTTAGTGGAGGGACTGCAGCCCCACACACTGGGTATGATTGCACCCAGAGCATGCTCTGCTGTATCTCTGCATGTGCTGCTTCCCTGATTCATACATTCAGCAAATAATAAAAGAAGAGTCTTACCCCCTTTGTCTTGTTAATTCCTCTATACCTAGGACCACAAATGGTCCCTCTTCCAGGAAGCCTCCCATGGAGCCCCTTTTCAAATTTGGGCCAGGTACCTTTCCTCTTTGTTCCTCTTTGTAAATCTCTACCATAGAAGTAGAAACCGTAAATGTTATATCTATGTCTGTATCACTCGTTAAACCAAGGCAATAATTGAGAGAGCATCTGGTGAGCTCTTTGAACATAGGGGTTGTGCCTTTCGTCTTTCTATCCCCAGAACCTAACAAAGAGCCTGAAGAAGGAGATGCCAAGACAATAGGGGATGGATAAATGGACAATGAACAGAGTTTGGGATAGCTTTTGCCACCTTCCCTTGCACTCTGGTTTCTCTCCGTACTTTTTATTCCACCCCTTCAGTTCTAAAGCCCAAGAACTCAAGGTATAATGAGCAGTACCCCAAAGCCTTTGGCCCCAGGAACCTTTGCACCAGAGTCTTAAAGACCTGACACAATACAATAAGCTAGTTGGCTGTGGGATTCTGTTGACAAATTCTAGTTAGGTCTACATCTGAGACTTAGATGGAGAGCAGGCCAAAGATGTACATCAAGGAGCCTGTGCTGAAGGAAGGTCAGACAGACTGGGTCAGGACATGGGATTAACCAGGCCTGGATTTTTATCTTCACACCTTACAATTAACTGTGTGACTTCAGGCAAGCCGTGTTACCTCCATGCTCTTCTTCCTTGTCTGTGAAATAAAGCTATTGATGCCTGCCTTACTGAGTACTGGTTGGGTCAAGTGAGAAAATGGGAGGGAGAGCATCTTACAAAGGTCAAGTTTGTTTTTGGATGTGGGTACTGAATGTCCACCTTGAAGCCAAAGAGCCTGGGAGGAGAAATTCTCATTTCCTTTTTTCAAATAGATTAGAAGGTCATCACGGAACAGCTGAGAGTGGAGGCGATTTACTTTGAGTACTGCTGCATGAGGCTCTTTGATCTTTGGGTGCTTCTGTCCTCCCTCTTCATTCTTGTCACTTCAGTGTCCCCAAGGGCCAGTGGGTTTCCTGCTGAGCTGGGCTGCAACACTCAAGTCTTCAGAAATGGAAAGTTTTACTCTCTATGAACTGTTTCCCAGCAATGCTGCTTCCCCTTTTCACTTTCTAGGCCAAGGATTTAGCAGCTACATCTCACCTCCAGGTCAGGTTTGGCAAACCTGCCTGACAAAGTGCCCCATAGCACCACCTCAGGGGGCCATCTGTCTCTTCCCAGTGTTTTGGTTTTTTTGTTTTTTTAATTTCTCTGATACCTTTTCCACTCTGCCAGAGTCACAGGAACTCAGATCAGGAAGGACCTGTGGGTGCTGTCCACTGAGGAAGCCCAACCCCCCTCTCCTGGCGGCTCTCCATCCTCCACAGGGTACTCACCACCACCAGTTTTGGCCTCTTCAATTTCAGCCACAACAGTAGTGGAAAAGTTCCCATATCAGACTCCCCTCTGCCTCTGCATAGGCCATCCTTCAGCCCTAGTTCCCTTCAGAGGTTCCTACTGAGCTTAACTGACCCCTCTTCCCTGTGCCTAAGCCTTCAGGTCTTTATGGATAGTAATTGGATCTGTCCTTGGACTCATCTTGCCCCCCAGCCAAGTCTTCCCCTTGCTAGAAACATCTCTCCCTGGGAATGGGTTGTGTTTTGTCCCTTCCTATCTTGATGAATACAATACCTCAGGGAGGGTCTGACAGTATGGACTAGAGAGGACCTTTCACCTCCTTTGTTTTGTGTTAGATACCTCTGTTATTGCAGCCTTAGTTTGAGCTTGCTGGCTTGGTCGCCTCATCACACCATGGCCTTGGATTGAACAGTTGTGCTAATATGCCAGAGTTTTCAAGATATATGCGGTTGGAGTCCCCATCTGGTCCATGATAGAGTCACACAGATTGAACTAATGCTGCTGACTTCCTAAGTCCCCTTCTGGCCCAGGAGAAGGAAGCGAACGTTTACAAGCACAGGTGGCTTACCCTATACTAAGTGCTTTATTTAAACAAGACATTGCCTTCTATAGATGGATAAACTGAGTCAGAGAGGGCAAGTGAAGCCAAAGCTACACAGCCACTGGGTGGCAGAGCAAGGGGCAAACCTAAGCCCATTGGCCCCAGAGTAACCCTAAGTGACACTGTCTCCCTTTAGTTCCCACCCCTTCTTATTCCCTGAGCTCAGTCTCTATCCTCACTCTGATTTTTTTTTTTTTAATTCCTCCTTTTTGTTTTGACAGCTCTTTATACCTCTGGTGACTTACCTGGTTATTTGTTAAATGGCAGTTCTTAAAATATGGCCCACTTTTAGGGGTCTATGAGTGCAAGACTATTTTCTTAATAAAATTAAGATTTTGCCTGTCATTTTCATGCCCATTCTCTCATAGGTATATAGTGGAGTTTCCCTGAGGCTACGTGGCATGTGACATCACAAGAGATTGAATAAAGAAGCAGATGAAAGAATCCAGGTGTCTTCTATTAAACCATAAAATAAAGATTTGCAAAAATTAAATACAATGCCATTCTCACTATTTTTTAAAAATGTAGTTATTTTCCATTAAAAATAGTTTTTATTTTAATAAGTAATGGAGGTTTTTTTTGGGGGGGGTTTATGGTCTGGAAATTGAACCAAGGTCTCCCACATGGAAGGTGGGCATTCTAACCTCTGAACTACCCGACAAGTAATGGAATTTATTTTAATTTAATTTAATGTTCTAAAAGTTCCTCAGGTTTAATTTCTAATCAAGTCAATATTGATAGATGTAGCTCAGATGAACAAAGATTTTGGGGGATCTTTAATGATTTTAAGAGGGTAAAGCATCCTCGGCCCTGAAAGTTTGAGAACTGCTGTGTAAGGTTTCTCTAGCTTTACTAAACATCCCAGGAGATGCTTCTTGGGAAGGTCGTTGGGGCAGTGGTGAAATGTTGTCTCCTGTCTCCTGGGGACATATGTTCACTGTCCCTCCGCTAGGCTGCTCTCCGTGCCTACTTTCAGGATAACAAATTCTAACCTCCTCCACTTGGCTTTGCAAACTTGCCCCAATTTATTTCTCCAGACTGCTCTCACTTCCTCCCGACCATACCCAGCCCAGCTTCCTTTATGGAGTCTCCGAGTTTACATGTGCTGGTCATATGGTCTAGAAATTCCATATTTATCTCTCGGTAAACTCCTACTCAACGTTTAAAACCCACTTCAATGCTATATGTTCTGTGAAAATGTTTCCACCCTGGAGCTAGGCAGAAGTCTTTTTCTCTTGTCCTGAGGATATGGGCTGAGAGCCCCAATCCCTGCCCTGAGGAGATCTGTGACAGACAGAGTTTTACAATGCCATGACAAGTGCTATAACAGATGCATTATCACTACAAAGATGGAATTTACAGAGAGAGTTCACAAAAATTAAGGAAGGGGATATTTGAGCTGGGTGGTATAGGATTGAAGGGTGTTCACATAGCACAAGGAAAGTGGGAGGAAAGGCATTCCAGGTTGAGAGAACAGCTTTTTTATTTGTTTGTTTGTTTGTTTGTTTATTCGGTATGGGCAGACACCAGGAATCAAGCCCGGGTCTCTGGCATGGTAGGCGAGAATTCTGCCACTGAGCCACCATTGCACCACCCAAGGGAAAGCTTTTGCAAAGACACAGATGCAAGAAAGTATCAGAGTCAAGCAAATCTGGGAATGATGAGATTGTTGGTGTGGCTAAGGTATTGGTCTAGGAACATAAATTATGAAGGGCCAAATTTATGAGGGGTTTGAATGCCATACTTAAGGCTCATGCTTGAGCTCAAGGTCACTGGATGGCCAACTGGATTCCATGGACAGACTCTGAGGCCTATTTCATTCAGTCCACAGACACTTACTGAACACCTATTGTATGGCAAGCATAAGGAGGATGCTATATAGGAAGGGCTTCAGACTACCTGCCTCTTACAACCAGAACAGCTCCACTTTGATTCTATTGTAGGAAAGGGTGGGGGTGGGGGGGGTTATCGACTAAAAAGGAAAAAAAAAATCAAAGCAATTCTATTTGCAATAGCAACTAAAAGAAACAAATATCTAGGAATAAATTAAACCTGTATGTGGACAACTACAGAACATTGCTAAAAGAAATCAAAGAAGACCCAAATAAATGGAAGGGCATTTTATGTTCAATGATTGGAAAACTAAATAATGTTAAATGTCAATTCTACCCAAAGTGATTTATAAATTCAACCCCCATCAAAATTCCAACAGCATTCTTTGCAGAAGTGGAAAAGTCAATCATCAACTTCATATGGAATGGTAAGGGGTCCAAATAACCAAGACCATCTTAAGAAAGAAGAGCAAGTTAGAGGGCTCACACTTCACAATTAAAAATTATTACAAAGCTTGGTACTGACACAAGGGCAGACATATAGACTAATGGAATCATTGCCCAGAGAATTCAGAAATAAACCCTCACTTTTATAGCCAATTGATTTTAACAAGTTTGCCAAGTCTACTCTACAAGGAAAGAATAGACTCTTCAAGAAATGGTGTTGAATATGGCTATCCATATCCAAAAGAATGAAGTGGATAACTACCTCACACCATATGCAAAAAATTAACTCAAAATGAATCATGGACAGAGTACATGGGTGGTTCAGTGGTAGAATGCTCGTCTTTCATTTGGGAGACCCGGGTTCAATTCCCAGACCATGCATCCCCCCCAAAAAAAGTGAATCACAGACATAAATATAAGAAATATAAGCATAAAATGCATAGAATAAAACATAGGGATGCATATTCAGGACCTGTGGAAAATAGGCAATAGTTTCTTAGTCTTTACACCAAAAGCACTAGCAACCAAAGAAAAAAATAATTAAATGAGAAACAGTTAAATGAAACATCATCAAAATTAAAAACTTTTGTGCATCAAAGGACATTATCAAGAAAGGAAAAAGACAACCTACACAATGGGGGAAAATATTTGGAAACCACATATCTAATAAAAGATTAATAGCCAGAATATATTTTAAAAAATCTTTCAATTTAACAATAAAAAGATAAACAATGCTATTTAAAAATGGGCAAAAGACTTGAACAGACATCTCTCCAAAGAAGATACGTGAAATAGCCAATAAGTACCTGAAAAGATGCTCAATATTATTAGCCATTAGGGAAATGCAAATTAGATACCATTTCACACCCACTAGGAATGGCTACTAATAAAAAATGGAAAATAACAAGTGCTGGAGAGGATGTGGAGAAATAGGAACCCTCAGGCATTATTGGTGGAAATGTGATGTGGTGGAAATGTGATGTGGTGCAGCCACTGTGGAAGACAGTTTGGCAGTTCCTCAGAAAGTTAAGTATAGAATTACCATATGACCCAGCAATCCCACTTCTAAGTTTATACTCAAAAGAATTGAAAACAGGAACTCAAACAGATTTGAACACTGATGTTCATAGCAGCACTATTCATAATTGTCAAAAGATGGAAGCAACTCAAGTGTCCATCAACCAATGAATGCATAAACAAAATGTGGTATTAACACACAATGGAATTTTTTTCAACCATAAAAAGGAATGAAGTTCTGATATATGTGGCAATATGAATGAACCTTGAAAACATCATGTTGAGTGAAATAAGCCAGACACCAAAGGACAAATACTGCCTGCTCTCACTTACATGAAAAAATTAACATATGCAAATTCACAAAGTCAGAAACTAGAAAACAGATTACCAGAGGCTGGGTAGACATAGGAAATGAAAAGTTAATGCTTAATTGGTACGGAGTTTCTGTTTGGGGTGACAAAAATGTTTGGTAATGGATGGTAGCGAAAGTGACACAACATTGCAAATGTAATTAACAGCACTGAATTGTACAATTGGAAGTGGATAAATTGGGAAATTTCAGGTTATTTATATGGTACTAGAATAAAAATTAAAAGAAAAACCATGGTGTTGTACAGCACAGAGTGATCTCTAATTAAAAAAAAAATACCAAAACAAGCCAGCCTACTGCTTCACTGGGGAGCTATTGCAAGTGTTTTGTTGTTGTGTGTGTGGTTTGTTTGTTGTTGTTTTCACAGGGAGAGTGTTTGTGTATTTTATTTTTAGGAGGAGACAGATGTGGTCAGATCTATTTTCAAAAAAATGAAGACAATGACATGGTTTCCCAGTCCTTCCCTGCAGCTCAGGGCAGGGAGCAGGATGTCCCCTAAGCAAGAAGGGGCAGCTGCTCTGGGGTTAAGGTCAGGACTGGTTCTCTATGCCATGCTGGATGCTCCTAAGGGAAAGCAACAAGAGCACATCATGCAGCTGCTTCCTTTTGGTTTCGGGAACCAAGAGGAGATGTCAGCTCCTTCTGGAAGTACAGTTTGACCTCCTTGTAGGCTGGGAGCATGAACCCAGTGCAATCAAAACACCACCCCCAACATCTTCCTTCCTGGAAAAGAGAGCAGATTCTGACAGCCCCATGGAGCAGGAAAAGCCCAGTCTTTGGAGTCACACATGATAGAAAGGCTATCAAAGTGCACAAAGGACAGAATTTAGGCAAATGGTGTTGGGGAAAATGGCTCCTATCTGAACAAAAGAAAATCCCCTAGTTCTATGTGTGTATGCATCTTTAGTTGTCTTTGACTGACTAAAGACTTAAATGTGAAAGGTAGAAACATAAAAACTGATTTTAAAATGTTAAAAATTATTTTAACCTCAGGGTAGGCATGGATTTCTTACAGGAAATCACACATGACCAAGAGGCCAGGAGGAGAGGTAGAGGTGGGCCCACAGGAGGCACATGCGGCCTTATAGGAGAGGTCACTGTATTGTCTTGGGGGGCAGGTGATGATAGCTCCAAATAGGGAGGGCTGGGCTGTGCTGCCAGCTCAGAAGAGTCAGGAGTTGCCTAGCCAATCAAAACTTTGGAGGCATCCACTCAGATGTCTTTATCCCATTACTGGGGGTCCTAGTTTTTCCCAAACAGGAACCTTACCTGGACAAACAGCCTTGCCTTGGTTGGGCATTGTCATGGTCAGGTTCATATGTCAACTTGGCCAACTGGTGGTACCTGTTTGTCTGGTTGGGCAAGTGCTGGCCTGTCTGTTGTGATGAGGACACCTCATAGAATTAAATCATGATCATGTCAGCTGCATCCACAGCTGATTCCATTTGTAATCAGCAAAGGGAAGTGTCTTCTGCAGTGAGTGATGCTTAAGCTAATCACCGGAATCCTTTTAAGGAGGATTCAGAAGAGACAGTCTCTCTTCCTGCTTTGGCTGGCGAGCCTCTCCTGTGGAGTTCATCCAGACTCTCCATCGGAATTGCTAGCTTCACAACCTGCCCTGCGGATTTTGGACTCTGCGTTCCCGCAGTCACATGTGACACTTTTATAAATTTTATATTTGCGAGTGTTCCCTGTTGATTCTATTTCTCTAGAGAACCCTAACTAATACAGGCATTTAACTGCTTTTGAAGTTCAGCCACTGTGACTGCTAAATCCTGGCCTTGTCCTCGGCTTTTTTAACCCACCCTCTATTAGATATGAGAGTTTCTCTGTATACAAGCCCTTGGACTTCTACACCTGGCTTTCCATTCCTTACTACTACTCCTCAGCTATTCACTATCTTTCTGTAGAAGCATCAGTGATATTTAGCAAAGTCTATTCATTACTGTTATCTTTAGAGCTACTCCACGGCCCCCCTCCCTTCCTAGTCTCAAATGCCAGACACTCATTGCCTACTAGCACATTCCATGCATAGGTGTGCCTTCCCAATGTACCAACGGAGAAAACTCTAACAATTGGATGCCACCAAGGGCAAGGCATTGCTTGCATGCCACTTACCACCAGTGATGAGGTACCCATTTCTAGCTGATAGGGGACCACTCCCAGTGCCAACTGCTGCAGGTAAGGTTCTCTGGAAGCCAATGCTGAGATGAGTTTGGAAGGCAAGGTGTTCGTTAGGGATCAACACCCAGTGAGTTCTGGGCAGAGGAAGAAATCAACTTTGCTGTGGGCCTGACAAAGCTCGTGCCAGTTGTCAGTGAGCCCTGGGGCAGAGCTGGTCCCCTTCTGGCTGAAATGACCAGGCGTTTATACCCCATCTTCACTCAGTCATGAGGTGTGGCTACCCCAGATAGTTCTCTGCCTCTGGATGGGCAAGTCTTTCCACCCAGGGAGATATAGGCTGTTGGACTCCACATCTCTGTGGATTCTAATTTAACGAATAGCCAGCAAGCACCTAGGAAGATGCTCAGCATCATTCGTCATCAGGGAAATGCAAATCAAAACCACAATAAGATGCCACATCACACCCACTAGGATGGCGAGAATCAAAAGGACAGATAGTAACAAGTGTTGAAGGGTGTGGAGAAATTGGAATTTTCATGCATTGCTGGTAGAATGTAAAATGACACAGCCACTGTGGAAGACAGTTTGGTCTTCCTTCAAAAAGTTAAACATAGAGTTACCATGTGACCCAAAATTCCAATCCTGGATATATACCAGAAAGAATTGGAAACAGGATTCAAGCAAAAACTTGTACGTGAATGTTCATGGTAGCATTATTCACAGTGGACAACAGGTGGAAACAACCCAAGAATCCATCAGCAGATGAATAGGTAAGTGAAATGTGGCATATCTACCACCGCAATACTATTCAGCCCTAAAAGGGAATGAAGTACTGATTTATGCAACAACATGGATGAGCCTTAAAGACATCATGTTGAGTGAAACAAGCCAAACACAAAAGGCTATACATTGTATGAGTCTATTTATGTGGAATAGACAGAATAGACAAATCCGTAGAGGGGATAAAGCAGGTCTCTGTTTGCCAGTCTCAGCTTGATTAGGGTACAGAGTTTCCATTTGGGTTCATGAAAAAGTTCTAGAACTAGATAGAGGTGATGGTTGCATATCCTCAGGAATGTATTTAATGCCACTTAACTGTACACATTAAAATGGTGAAAATAGTAAATTTTATGTTAGGAATATTTAACACAGAAAAAAATAATAAAGCAGCTAATGTTTGAGTATTTCCTATGAGGGAGGTGCCATTATTATCCCAATTTGTATCCACAGATGAAGAAACTGAGGCACAGAGAACTTAATAACATAGTCAAGGGTGCACACATGGAACTAGGATTCCATCCCAGAACATTTTTTATTTTTTCAATCAGACATTTTTGGAAATAATTTTAGATGTACAGAAAGGTTGGAAAGATAGCACAGAGAGCTCCTGTATCCCTTTCACCCACCCTCTGATGCCAACACCTGACAAAGCTATGCTACATTTGCTACATTAACATGGGTACATTGCTGTTAACTACAGGCTTTATTTGGATTTGTAGTAGGGCCATTTTCCTGTTCCAGGATCCTATCCAAGATATTATGCTGCATTGAGTCCCAGAGATTTTGACTCTCAGGTGTAAACTTGTGATGTTTACAACCTGCCCTTTGTGCCTGACATTCACTGCTCACTGTTCCCACAAAGGGCGGGTGGCCAGGCTCCATTCAGGGCCCGTGCGGGTGGCAGTGGCTGGCTAGGGCAGTGTTTTCCTTGTGAGTGTCTCCTCTGTCCTGGCTCGTGGGGAAAAAGACTCCCCCCAGGCCCAACTCAGTAATGTGCTGGTTTTCATTCAGCCACGAAGCATTTCCTGGTCCTCTGCTCTGTAGCAGGGGTGGGGAGGGGCCCTAGGGGGCCCCTGGAGCTACTTCAGGTTGGCTCTGCTCCCTGGGAGTTACCAGCTGACATGCCCTTCTCCTCTCACCTACCCATCCCTAGTGCTCAGTGGCCCTGTGGGGTTGGCTTAAGAGAAAGAGCAGTTGAGTAGGGAATCCCTTCTCTCTCCCACTTCCTCCCAGCTCCGTCCCAGACCTCAGACCTGCCCTTTGTGTGTCTGCCCTGGCTCCGAGCCCTAAAACTGAGGGGCCCTGAGCTTTCTAATATAGAATGACAGAGAGAGACAGAGCCGCAGCGAAAGCTGCAGAGGGACCAAGATTTACTGGCTGGGATGTGGAAAAGGTACAGATTTTGCACCTCATTCCCAGCTTTGCCACTTACACTTGTGAGACCCTCTGAATCATTCCGGGGCCAGTTTTCTCATAGATTCAAGTAGAACAGCATCTTGCTCAGTGGTCGAGTGTGGGCTGGATGGTATGCTTTGTGAATATATTCCAGTAAAACAGCATTAAAAAAAATCAAATGCAAAAAAGAAAAGCATGTAGGCTGGAACCAGATGGTTTGGGCCAAATCCCAGCTCTTCCTTTTACAAGCTGTGTGACTTTTAGCATGTTACTTAACCTCTCTGTGCCTTAGCTTCCTCATCTGTAAAAAGCGGATGATGCCAACTACGTTATAGGGTTCCTGTAAGGATGAAAGCAATTAATAGATGCAAAGTATTTAGAATAGTTCCTGGCAAGGGTAAGCTCTCAATAAATATTAGTTATCATCACCTAATTCACATGGATATTTAGAGAGAATCAAATGAGACCATTATTGTAAATGGCAAACGTTAAAACTGATTAGTGCCATTATTTTTTAATTACTTTATTGTGTCAGGAGACACAAGCAGTCTGTAGGAAATCATCACCGGTCTGAGTCTGCTACAACTGAAAAATAAATCAGTTCATGAAATCTATGATCCTATATGGAAGGCCGTATTATATGCTTATAATTTCAGGCATGTGTACTTATATTGCCTCATTTAATCATCACAACCCAGCTGTTGTGGCTATGTTTATCTACATTTAATGGCTGCCAAGCACCAATATCTAGGAAAAGCCTCCCATGTCTGGACTGAGTTCCAGATGCTGCCCCTGCATGAACCTGCATTCAAGTGGGGAGAGGAAGCAAGTGAACTGGTGGGCCGGCCATGTCTGCTCTCAGACCCTTTCCCTCCCCTTCTCCTGCCCAGCTCCTTATTGCAGAGGAGCCTCCCCTTGAAAACTACATTTCGCAGGTTCCTTTGCCAACCGTCATGGCCAAAGGAGACACTGGAAAGAGTGAAAGGAAGGGAGAGGTCAGGTGTTCCTCCCTCCCATTCCTCCTCTGCTTTAGGTGACATCTCACAGCAAAGGCTGTGTCTCCTCGGGGGTTCTAGCTCCTGCTGGAGGGCCTCTCCCTCTGGCCCCAGCTTCCCCCAGCAAATGCACCTATGACACTGGGCCTCTGTTAGGGAAATAAAAATGAAAGCCAAACCTACTCCCAGCCCAGAAAACCTCTCCATAATGGGAAAAGGGAAAGAAAAACAATTTTATTATTGAATAAGCATTAAATCAGAATGCAATGCATCACAGGCAATCCGCTAAGGAAGAAATCTCACCCTTTTATATAGCCAAGCAAATAGAGCCCATTACATTCAGGTCCTCGAGATGAAAGATGACTAGTCCTCAGTAAGCAGACATGCCAGCACCATTCATCACATATTGTTCATCCTAAATTCACCTGGCTTATTGGGGTGGGCGTGGGGGGCTTTGTGTTCGCTCATTGCCTCTGTGCAGAAGAATAATAATAAAGCTTCTCATATTTCTATGAAAGGATGAAAGGGAGACAGTTACAATTTGAAGCCAGATGCCTAAATTAAACTCTCAGGGAAGTGAGGAGAGAAGGATACTAACTTCCTCGATGTTTTCATTTCAATGAGATTGCTCCCAGGTATTCCTGGAGTTAGCAACGGGCTTTTAAAAAGATTTAAATGCATCTCAAAGGGACAGAGGATTTACAGTTAAAAGTTTTATAAAGGATGCGCTAAGAAAAGGGAAAGATGGTGGGGGAGTCTCTTTCCCTTTTTGCACCAGGGAAAATTAATACATATATGTAGTTTTTATTTGCATTTATCCTTACTCTTCCCCTTTGTCCCTCCAGTCCTGGGGTGGAATGGTTTCTTGCAATGGAGATACACCTTCCCCTTTTGCCATTCTAAGACCTCCTTATTAAATCCCGACATTAGGGTGGGTCATGGTGGCTCAGCAGGCAGAGTTCTCAGGTGTCTGCTCATGCAAAAAAAAAAAAAAAAGTCCCTATTTAATTTCTCTTTATTGAATTCCCTGCAGTGGGCTTTATTTTCTAGCTGGACCTTGACTGATACAACAAATACATAGGATAATCTCTGATAATGACAAGTGCCTTGAAGATAATAAAATGGGGTAAAAGAACTTCTCAGATAAATGACTTTTTTTGCATTAAAATTTGGAACATGAGAGGGAGGTAGCTTGGTGGAGGTCTGTAGATAAGAGTTTTCCGACAGGAAAGGACAATGGTCACTATTAGGTCTCTGGGTCATTGTTCTCCTTTAGATGATGGCACAAGAAAACTCAGCTGAGCTGCTGATGCCCCTGAAGGGGCTAGTGTCCGCTTGGTCTCCTCCAAGGCCATTACTGCCCATGGTCAGGACAGGGATATCTATGTGGAAGGCATTCTCAAATACCCGGAGCTGTTGCTCACTAACTGAGTGCTCGAGCTCCCAAGGACCTATGGAAATCCCAGAAAAGCAACTCTTTTGGATCTGACTTCTCCTTTACTGCAGACCCTTCTCTCTAGAATTTGGGTTTGAGGCCAGGGGATGGAAAGGATGCTGAAGAGGGCTGCTGACATAAAAGGACCAGTATTGTATGATTCCAGTTATATGAAATATCTAGAAGAAGTAAATTCATAGGGACAGAAAGCAGATTAAAAGATACCAAGGGTTGCCATTTTAAATCCAACTCCATACAATTCTCTGCTGCTGCTGCTACTGGGACTTGGTCTGTATCCCCCGTGCCGACGACTCTGCCACCATGGAGGACACGATCGAGTACAGCAACATAGAAGGAACTCGCAGAGGCATCCAAGATTAACCCGAGCAAGAATCAGCAGCATGATGGTAAAATGTTTATTGGAGGCTTGAGCTGGGATACAAGCAAGAAAAATCTGACTGTCTTGACTTGGAGAGGTTGTAGACTGCACAGTTGAAACAGACCCAGTCACTGGAAGATCAAGAGGATTTGGATTTGCGCTTTTCAAAGATGCTGCTAGTGTTGATAAGGTTTTGGAACTGAAAGAACACAACTGGATGGCAAATGACCCCCAAAAGGCGAAGGCTTTAAAAGGAAAAGACCCCCCCAAAAAAAAGTTCTTGTGAGTGGATTGAGTCCAGATACTTCTGAAGAGCAAATAAAATAATGTTTTGGAGCATTTGGAGAGACGGAAAAAATTGAACTTCCCAGGGATACAAAACAAATGAAGGAAGATGATTTTGTTTTATCTCACATATAGGTGAAGAGCCAGTAAAGAAATTATTAGAAAGCAGATTTCATCCAATTGGTTCTGAGAAGTGTGAAATTGAAATTGCACAACCCAAAGAGATATACTGACAGTAGCAACTGAAAGTAAGAGGAGCTACAGCTAGGGATGAGGTGGTACTAGGGGTCATGGCTGAGGTCAGGGCCAAACCTCAAACCAAGGATTTAATAACTATGATGATCAAGGATATGGAAATTACAATAGTGCCTATGGTGGTGATCAGAATTGTAGTGGCCATGGTGGATAGGATTGTACTGGAAATAACCATGGGAACTATGGATATGGACAGGCATATGCAGACCACCGCGACCACCACAGCACATAAGGCAAGGCCTCATAAAGGGGTGGCAATCACCAAATCAATTACCAGCCATACTAAAGGAGGACCTTGGAGAAAACAGGAGGAAACACTAAAGCAATCCACGTTGCAGGACGATGTTGAAAACTGGTCTTCTGTTGATCTAAGGTGATCATTTTGTAAAAGACTTGCTAGTGTATAAGCTACAACTGTTCAACTGTATATAGCTGCCATTTAGTTTTCTTTGTGTTTACTTTGTCCTTTGCTAATCTGTGTGGATTTGTGTTTATACAAATTTTATTTGTATGAATTCATGTTAAACCTCAAATAAATGCTTCCTTATGTGGAAAAAAGAAAAGATACCAGGGGCTGGAGAAAAAGGGGGGATGAGAAGTGATTGCTTAATCGGTAGAGAATTTCCATTTGAGGTGATGGAAAACTTTTGGTACTGGATGGTGGTGATGCTTGCACAACCCCAGGGACTAGGACTGCTTAAAAGCAGGAAAACTCTATCTAAACTACCACCCAGGACCAGCAACAACATTTGCAGAACCAGGTGGACAATACAAGTGCAAGGCCACAGGTTCAAAAGTAATCAAGAATCTCAAGATGGCGACAGTAGAGCATTAAACCAAGTACAGGCCCGCTCAATCACAGGGCACCTTGCAACTGCCCACTCCTACTGGTGGGACCAAGATTGTGTTTCTTCCTGGGATTTTTCTTTGGGAGGAAAGGGAAAGGGGGGGCAGTTAAGCCACTACCCTAGGAAGATAGAGCAAATTCTTTGTAGTCACACAGGCCTAGGTTCAAATACTAGCCCCAAGTCTTTCTGTCTGGGTGAACACTTAGTCTACCTCTGTTTCCTCATCACTTAGTCTACCTCTGTTTCCTCATCAGAATAATGGCAATGTGGAGACAGGACACTTTTTACTTGCCTCTTCTTTGTCCAGAAGCAATTCCTGATTTTCCCGTGGGGATCTGCCCTTACCCTCTCATGGTCCAGGAGTTCTAGGGGTGGGGGAAGCACGTGACCTGGGCCAAGCCAATCACTGTGCCCCTGGTGTTGTGGGTTGAATTGTGCACCCCCAAAAGGCATGTGCTAATCCTGTACCCTGTTACCTACAACTGTGACCTTATCTGGAAATAGGGTCTTTGCTGATGTCATTAGTTAAGATGAGGCCATCCTGCATTAGGGTGGACCCTAAATCTAAGATGACTAGTGTCCTCACAAGAAGGGGAGAAGTGACACAGAGACAGAAACACACAGGGGAGACGACAGCCACCTGAAGGCAAGAAGCAGAGGCTGGAGTGATGCTGCCACAAGCCAAGGAACACTTGGGGCCCACAGAAGCTTCCTTGCCCTAGAACTTCAGAGAGAACTTGGCCCTGTGTCACCTTCATTTCGGGATTCTAGCCTCCAGAACTGAGACTATGTATTTTTTGTTTTAAGCCACTGGGTTTGCAGTCATTTATTGGGACAGCTGGAGGAACAGCCGGCTGAGGGGCGGGGTCAGGAGTGGTCACATGACCCAAAGCCTGTCCAATCCCAGTGACGCTCAGGATTCTGGCCCTTCAGGCAGACTTCCCTGCAGCCCTGGGTGAGCTGAGCTGCGCCTGGCACGGAGCTCGGGAACCGGGTCAGCGGTTGGAGGAAACTTGAGTCTTGATGACATCATCCACATCTTGAATCTAGCTGCGCATGAAACAACACTCTTCCTGGGCTTTTCCTGGACTAACAAAGCCCACTTGTGTCCAAGCAGTTGCTCGAAACTCTCCTAAGTGATTGATTCCCTGGCCGGGTTGCTGTGAGGACCAAGTGAGAAATTCCGCGTAAAGAACTTAGCCCAAGCCCAGCGCCTGCTCGCTGGCACGCGACAAGTCAGCCGCTATTAATGATTAGTGGAGCCGCAGGTAACCATTACTGTTACCGTTGCCGTCGTCAATGTCGGCAGCCGGGTTTGCAGCTGTGGTCCCGGCAGAGCTCCAGCTGCGGGGGTCTGGGGTTCTTCCTCCGCGGCTCTCCCCCAAGTCTCGGCTGGTTTGAAAGCCGCCCCTCAATGCGCTGCAGAGGCTTCCCTGCGCGCATGTAATGCTGTAATTGCAGCCTTCCCAGCTGTCGGCCGTGGAGACAGCCCAGAAAATGAGGTTGGCTCAGTAAATATTGAACCAAATTATGCAAACGAGCTCACACCGGAGACTCAGCTGCACAGACGGGGTGTGATTGGTGGGCCCAGGCCCAGTTTGCAGGAGGCGCTTGAACCCCTCCCCTGGCTGCTCTTTCAGCCAAACGCAGCCACCCCGGGTGGGCCAGCCCTGGGGCGGGGATGGGGCCCGAGGCTCACTCCTGCTGCTCTTGAGGTCCACCAACGGTGAGGGGCTTGAACGGCTTTATGGGTGAGGTTGAGGGTGGGGGCTTCTCAGCTTCCTGCCACCTCCTTCCCTCACTCCAAAAAAGAGTGTTGGGAAGCAAGCCCTTGAGGGCGCAAACCTTGGCAAGGAGCTGCCTCCTCTCGGCTCACTATGCCAGCTGCAAATACTGAGCTGGTGGCCCCACGGGAGCGTGGGAATGATGGAATATTTTTCTTTTCCTCAAGGAAAAAAACATTTCAGTGGCTCCTTCCTACTGGCAAGTCAAGGTCCTGATAACCTCTGTTTAGGAACTCAAGATTCTAGGAAGCAGGTGGGAAGTATATCTCCGATGCTCTTCTGTGGTATTGGAAGGGAAGCTGCTGGCCTTAGGATGCAATCTATCCGAGCACGTCTGGGGAGAGAGTGGGTGGATCTTTGCATGAGAGGATCTGGCTGGAGGAGCAAAGGCAAGTTTAGGCTAGAGCCTGGGGGAGAGCCGGGGGTGAGGGTGAGGTCTCAGATGGCCTGGCCCTCGCCACGGGTGGCACCCTGAGGAGGTGGTGGGCTGCCCACAGAAGCTGAGCACCTTGTACACCAGCACAAGCCACACTCCTTCACAGCCCAGATACCCAAGAGAAACCCAGTGGGGGGGCGGGGGCAGGGGCCTTCTCTCAGCTTCTTCAGGGACAACAGTGAAAAGGACAGCAGAGAGCGCAAGCATTTGCTTCTGTGTCCTGAAAGAAGGTCCCCTGGAAATGGGCATCAGTGCTCTCAGGGGGCCTCAGTGCTCTCAGGGGGTCTCAGCAGTGGTCACAGTGGCAAAGCAGGGCCCTGTAACAACACAGGCATCAGACACCCCTGAAGGATCTACAAGAAAAGAGCATGGGGGTGCTATTTGTGAGCTCTGCATGAGCCACCCCCCAGGGACATCTGCCCAGAGTAAACTTTATTTTTTTAATTATTTTTTTATTATTATTTTTAAATACCAAAAAACAACAAACAAATGCAAACATTCCTATTTTGATCATTCCGTTCTACATATATAATCAGTAATTCACGATATCAGCACATAGTTGCATATTCATCATCATGATCATTTCTTGGAACATTTGCATCTATTCAGAAAAAGAAATAAAACGAGAACAGAAAAAAAATTATACATACCATACCCCTTACCCCTCCCTTTCATTGATCACTAGCATTTCAAACTAAATTTATTTTAACATTTGTTCCCCCTATTATTTATTTTTATTCCATACGTTCTACTCGTCTGTTGACAAAGTAGATAAAAGGAGCATCAGACACAAGGTTTTCACAATCACACAGTCACATTGTGAAAGCTATATCATTATACAGTCATCTTCAAGAAACATTGTCCAGAGTAAACTTGAGTGAGACTTGGAAGTGGGTGGTAAGGGCTGAGCTCCAGGGTCAGCAGGTGAGGGAATGATATTCATTTCTTACAATAACGCAAATGTGTTCTCTTTCAGTTCTGGAGGTCAGAAATATGAAATGGGTCTAACTGGACTAAAATCAAGTTGCCGGCAGGCTGTGTTCTTTCTGGAGGCTCCAGGGAAGACCCTGTTTCCTTGTTTTTTTCCGATTCTAGAGGCTGCCAGCTTTGGCTCAGGGCCTCTTTCTCCATGTTCAAAGCTGGTAATGTTGGGGTGAGCCCATCTCATGCTATGTTTTCTGGTTCTCTCTTCTGATTCCCTCTTCCACCTTTAAGGACCCATGTGATCACATTAGGTCCACCCAGGTAATCCAAGATAATCTCCTGTGTTAAGGTCAGGTGATTAACCACCTTAATTTTATCCTCAACTTTAATTTGCTCTTTGCCATATAACCTAACATATTCACAGGTTCCCAGAGACTGGGATGAAGACATCTTTGGGGGGTGGGGTGGGGGGTTGGCATTATTCTGCCTGTTATAAACAGACTGGAAATAAAAAAGAGTTGTTACTATTTATGTAACACAGGTTGGTAAGGTCTGGGGAAACTCAGGTTACACTTAGAGACTTTTTTTTCCAGCTTTTAAAAAGGGAATTTATTAAGTTACAAGTTTACAGTTCTAAGGTGAGAGACATTTTTATATACATCCAAGCAAAACAATAAAGATGGCCAAGTCAACAAAGCAAATGCCTGTCCATAACATATCTAAAGTTAGGAACTATGAGTGTCATGCTATTATTTTCTGTGCACCATCTCCTGTCCAGTATCAACCTTAGAGAATTTGTTGGGGACAATTAAGGTAGCATGTATAAATTCCACCCTCAGCAATGCCGAAAACATGCAACATGGCCGCCAGGGCTGATGCAAGAACAGCCTAAGCTATAATCAACCTTCTTTACGGAAGTAATAGTAGTTCACGCCAAAAGTACTAACCGTACATCTGCCATCCACCCTAGCAACAGCAGCCACCAATCCCAGATCGCCACCTGTCCCTACTAGCCACCCCCTCTCCTTCTAAAGCATATATACCCAGCCTCCGCAATAAAGTTTTGCAGCTTGATCAGAATACTTGTCTTGCTGTCATTCTTCCTGTCTCTTGTCCCATACCATTCTTCCCTCACAGGAGTTAGAGCCTCAGTTGATCGTCCCGCGGGATGGGACAGAATTTTTCTAAGGTTTTGTGAGAAACAGATTTGTTGTACTGTGTTGCAGCAAGGCTCTGCCTATATGTTGCTTTATGGGTTTTGTTTCTTTTCTGTCTGCTCTTTCATCCCCATAATCAAAATTTTCTGTTTGTATATTGGATATTTCTCAATTTTTCCTCTCCCAAATACATGTGATCATCTTTATCTGAAATTATCCTAACTGTGGGAAAGCTTGACTGGTAAATCCAGTTGTACAATTGTCCATATGGGTGCAAAGAACTCCTTTGCAGGTATATGTATACATATAGGCAGAGCCTTGCTGCAACACAGTACAACAAATTTGTTTCTCACAAAACCTTAGAAAAATTCTGTCCCATCCCGCGGGACGATCAACTGAGGCTCTATATTGGGAAGAAAAAAGGATGAGCTCATCTAAAAGCAAAAAATTTTGTCCTTGGGTGTGGAGTAGCTGGGGGCACCCGAGGAGATTCTGTTTGTCTTCCCTCCTGCCTAGAATAGCCTTGGACTTACAGCTCCAGTGGGATTCTGGTTAGGGACTCTGCCTCCCCTCAAACCACACACTCGACAAGGGTCTGATCCCCGCTTACCTCTCCAGGCTTCTCCTGCTAGCTCCAGCCACCTAGGAAGAGTCATCAGTTTTAGGAGAACCCCAGACACATATACCTGCAAAGGAGTTCTTTGCACCCACTGGTCTTACCACCCTCCCTGCCCTGGTGGTCTGACTACTCTTCCTTCAAGCCCTGGCATGGACATGAGTTGTTTTGTGCAAAGCAATACCCCAAACTCTACGATGCAAGAATCTAGGCCTCCAATTTCGAGGAATGAAGGAGGAGATCTAGATCTAATAAGTTTCAAAAATGCAAGGCAAGAATATCTATAATTAACAAAACTATTAAAAGAACTCTTGAGAATCCTCTAGAACTGCACTATACAGTAGCCACTTCCATGTGTGGCTTTTGAGCTATGGAAGTATGGCTAGTCCAAGCAGAGATTCTATGTAAGTGTAAAATAAAAGCCTGATCTTGAAAAGTAAATTGTACTATTTGGGTTTTATTGGGTTAAATAATGCATATTATTAAAATTAGACATATGTAGGGTGAAATAGCTTGAAAAATCACAATAGAGAGCTTTTACTGCTGACTTACAGCCAAACTCAGAGGTAGTGTGCCATGAACGTCATCTCATGTTCTCATTATGTGTTATGCTCTCACAATGACCTCACATAGCAAGGCTTATTATCATCTCCATCTTTTAGCTGGCTGAGGCTTAGAGATATTGAGAAGTTGCACCAAATTGCAAATCCTGCAAGACCCAAAGCCAGGCCTGGAAAACAGGTCTGCTGGTCCTCAAGCATGACCGTAGCCACTCTATAATGCTGCCTGCTCACAGAAGAGCAGAAGGAAAGTACCTGGGCCTTCCAAAGGGGTGGTGTCATGCAGTGAACCCGGCATGGGAGTAGGCATTCAGAAACCAGTGTTTAAGTCCTGGGGGAGACATTTGCTTGCTGTGGAATCTCAGAGCCTCAGCTTCCTCCTGCCTGTCTCAGGAGCTTGCTGTGGGAATCAGATGGGCTAAGTCTGTGAAAGCCCAGATGATCTCCAACTGAGCAGCAAGGGTTTTTTATCAAAAGCCCTCAGAATCATAAAATGGGATATTATTCCACGATAAAATGACAGGTGCTATCAAGCCATGAAAAGGGGTAGAGAAATCATAAATACATATTGCTAAGAGAAAGAAGCCCATCTGAAAACGCTACATACTGTATCTTTCTAACTATTTGACATTCTGGAAAAGGCAAAATTATAAACCGTAAAATTAAAAACAGTGATTGCCAGGGTTTCAGGGTGGGCTGGAGGGGATGACCAGGTAGAACACTGTACACTTTTAGGGCAGTGAAACTGTTAACGTGACACCACAATGCTGGCCAAAAGACATTAAACATCTTAGGGATTGACTCATGTTCCCCAAAAAGACACATTCAAGTCCTAACCCCCGGCCCTGTGAATGTGAACTCATTTGTGAATGGAATCTTCGAAGATCCTATTAAGGTGAAGCCAAACTGAGTCAGGGTGTGCCTTAATTCAATACTACTAGTGTCCTTGGGAGCAGGGGAACTTTGGACACAGGAGGAGGGGACGGAAGATAGACGGCCGTGTGACGGAGGCAGAGATTGAGTTACGGATGGCCAGCAAGCCACCAAGTGATCGCCACAGACTTTGGGAAAAACAGGGTCTGCCAACACTGCCAAAAGTTTTGGACTTTTAGACACCAAACTATGAAACCATTAATTCCTATTTAAACTAAGCAGTGTGTGGAATATCTTATAGCAGCCCTAGTAAGATAAAACAATGCATTTGTCAAATCCAACAGACTGTACACATAAAGAGTGACCCCTAATGTAAACCAGGGACTTTAGTTGCTAATTGTTTATCAATACGGGGTCATCAGTTGTAACTAATGTAACACACTAATGTGAGATGTTAATAATAGGGGAAACTGGCTGTTTTCTGTGAGCATGAAACTGCTTTAAAAAATAAAGTCTATTAAAATTAAAAACAAAACAAAAAAACAAAAAGGGCTTGGGAAAAGATTTCCTGGCAAAAGTAGTGAAACAGATGAAGGAACAGACAGCCTCTGGCCTTTACGCCCTCAGGCCAGGCAGCAGGCACCCAGAGAGAAGACACGGGAAGAGGGCCAGTTGCACAAGCTCCAGCCTTCTCAGGAAGCTCCCGGGTGCTGCAAGAACACGTGTAGGGTAGAGAGCAAAAAGTGGGACAGTCTGTGGCCTGGTCACATCCCACTGCTGACAGAGGAATCAGGTGTGCTTTGCAGGATGAATAAAAGAGAGAGACCCTTGGGGGAAATCGAAGATTGCTAACTGGTGCAAGAAGGGATTACTCACTCTAGAGAGAGATTTGTGATTGAGTTCCTTTCCCGGAACCACAAAGTGAGCTCATCCAGGGAACAGAAACCTGGCAGAGTGAGTCTGGGATCTGACAGATTTTGAGTCTGGGTCCAGATTCTGCTTAATCTCTTCATCTTTCTGAGTCTCAGCTTCCTCATTTGTAGCCCATGGGTGATACCTGTTCTACTGCACACCTATAATGGTATGAGGAGTAGATGGGATAAGGAAAATAAAAATCATTTGTAAATTACAAAGGATATACACAAAACCCAACTATTGTGGTCTTCTATAGGGGTGGGGAACTAGGAGGCTAGGAGACGGGTGGGAAGAGACTTTTCATTATGTATTCTATTCATATGTTTTCAGATTTTGAACCATGGGAATGAATTATTTATTGAAAAATTAAATTGAGAAAAAAGGTCTTAAGCAACTAATTGTCATTATCATCATTATCCTCAACATCAGCATTATTGAAAATATTCTTTTCTCATAACTTTCCAAGTTTAGTCTCACCAGGGTATTAAGGAAGCTAGGTCTTGAGTTTCCAAAGTTCCTGGACTTCCCACAACCCACTGTCTTCTAGGTGCATATGAAGAGCTGTCATGTAGATCATACTTAATAAACAATTTAGGACAGTCATGTCTACTTAAAAATGTTCTTTGATAAACAGTAGTTGTCTGCAGATTGTTTTGTGAGTATATATATATAGTCAAGTTATGAAAGGTAAAGTGCAATAATGTTTGAAAACTAAAAAGTGATGGTGTATCTTGTTTCTAATAAGATGAACCATTTTGTTTTGGCATTATCTTAATAGGGAGTTATATGTCAGTGTTTTAAAATGCCATGCTGTGTGGTATAGGTGTAAAATAATTCCTTTAAAAGAAGAGCACTGAAACTAGCTCGTTCTGTAGATTTGTTTGGTGCATGAAAACCTACAGCTTTATTGAGTAGATAAAATGCTGTCCTGGTTTATTCTCAAGTGGCTATTTTTGGAGTTTGATTAGAAGGAAAATCAAGAAAAATTTTCTTAAAATTGGAATTTGCTTGAAAATCTGCAGGATGGGAGGATATCCTAACTTTTTCACATGCAGTATTTTAGATCTGTACTAGAAAAAAAATGGATCAAAGAACTTAACATTAGAGCTCAGATCATAAAATTTTTAGAAGAAAATGTAGAGAAATATCTTAAAAATCTTGTAATAGAAGGCAGTTTCTTAGACCTTACACCCAAAGCACAAGCTTTGAAAAAAAGAAATAGATAAATGGGAATTCCTCAAAATTAAACACCTTTGTGCATCAAAAAGAACTTTGTTAGGAAAGTAAAAAGGCAGCCTAAACAATGGGAGACAATATTTGGAAACCACATATCAGATAAGGGTTTAGTATCCAGAATATATAAAGAGTTTATTCAACTCAACAACAAAAAGGCTGTTGTAGTTTGCTAGCTGCCGGGATGCAATATACCAGAAACAGAATGGCTTTTAAAAGGGGGAATTTAATGAGTTGCTAGTTTATAGTTCTAAGGCTGAGAAAATGTCCCAGTTAAAACAAGTCTATAGAAATGTCCAATCTCAGGCATTCAGGAAAAGATACCTTGGTTCAAGAAGGCCGATGAAGTTCAGAGTTTCTCTCTCAAGTGAGAAGGCACACGGTGAATACAGTCAAAGTTTCTCTCTCATCTGGAAAGGCACATGGTGAACACGGTCAAGGCTTCTCTCTTAGCTGGAAGGGCACGTGGCAAACATGGCATCATCTGCTAGCTTTCTCTCCTGGCTTCTGGTTTCATGAAGCTCCCCAGGAGGCATTTTCCTTCTTCATCTCCAAAGGTCGCTGGCTGGTAGACTCTCTGCTTGTAGTGCTGCAGCATTCTCGGCTCTCTCTGAATCTCTCTCTGAAATGTTTCCTCTTTCATAGGACTGTGGTAAACCAATCAAGACCCACCCAAATGGGTGGAGACATGTTGTCACCTAATCCAGTTTAACAACCACTCTTGACTAAATCACATCATCCAGGGAGATGATCCAATGACAGTTTCAAACATACACTATTGAACAGGGATTATTCTACTTTTATGAAATGGGATTTTGACTAAAACATGGCTTTTCTAAGGGGCATACATCCTTTCAAACCAGCACAAAGGCTAACAGCCCATTTAAAGAAATGGGCAAAAAACATGAACAGACACTGCTTAGAAGAGGAAATACAAATGGCTAAAAGGCACAAGAAAAGAGGCTCAACTTCACTGGCTATTAGGGAAATACAAATCAAAATCACAATGAGATATCATCTGACCCCCACCAGAATGGCCACTATAAAAAAAAAAACAAAACAGAAAATGACAATGTACACAAGGTGGAGAAAGAGGCAACTTAGCCACTGTTGGTGGGAATGTAAAATGGTACAACCACTCTAGAAGGCAGTTTGGCAGTTCCTCATGAAGCTAAGTATAGAATTGTCATATGATTCAGCGATCCCATTACGAGGTATATATTCAGAGGAACTGAAGGCAAGGACACTAACAGACATTTTCCCACTGATGTTTATAGCAGCATTATTTATTATTGCCAAGAGATGGAAACAGCCCAAGTGCCCACCAACAAACAAACAAGTGGCTAAACAAGCTGTGGTATATACATATGATGGGATATTATGCAGCTGTAAGACATAATAAAGTCATGAAACATGTGACAACATGGATGAAACTGGAAGACATTACACTGAGTTAAATTAGCCAGAAACAAAAGGATAAATACTGTATGGTCTCACTAATATGAACTAACATCAATGAGTGAAATTTGAGAGTTGAAGTTAAGAACACAGGTTATCAGGAGATAGAAGTAGGGTAAAGATTGGGCATTTGGTGCTAAAGGAATACAGACTGTGCAACAAGACTGATTGTAAAAATTCAGAAATACATAGCACAATACCACCCAGCTGCAGCACAATAATGTAAGCACACTGAATAAAGCTGAATGCGAGTATGATTGAGGAGGAAGGGCTGGGGTTACGTATGAAATCAGAAATAAAGATAGATGATAAAGACTGAAACAGTATAACTTAGGAATGCCTAGAGGAGACAATGATGGTGATTAAATGTACAAATAAAAGAAAAATTTGCATGAAGGAGAGCAAATGAATGTCACAACATTCTAAGGTGTTGAAAATGAATGTTATACAGCGAAAAGTACAATCAATGCAAGCTAAGATTTACAGTCAACAAAACATTGTAATATGCTTCTGCAGCAGGCAGCCCTTGTTTTCCCAAGCCATTTCCTCTCACAGCGGGCAGGCCCCTGTTTACTCAAGCCATTTCCCCTTTGAGAAGTCTCCCTCACCCCGGGGACATTTAAAACTGCACACAGGCAGGATAAGAAAGCTTCCTGTAGCGACATCGGCAAGTAGCCAAGCGCTTCCCTTAAGACTCTGTAACAGCCCATGTTTGGGGCTCAGACTTTCAGAGGCTGCTCAGCTGAGCCCTATGGCCATGGACAAATAAAACCTACTTCCTGGAACTACAGAGCCTCTACCGCGGTTTGTTCTGTTTCCACATAATATTCTTGGAGGCTTTCAGCCTTGTCCCTGGTTTTGTGCAACATTTCTGGGGGCTTGTCCAGGATGAAGAGGTCAGTGATATTCTCACTTCCCTTGCCCACGGTGTTGGCAGTGCCTGGACTGGAGGCCCGACAGAATCCAGTGCTGGCAATAGGGCTTTTCCCTGTCTTCTGGATTCCTGACCTCCCCGGCCGGGGCACTCGTCACCACCAGAGCGGTGACAGATCTGGAACAGTTTCTGGAATCAGGTTCCTGGGAGCACCATCTATCTGACAGGTAAGCACCCAGGTGCATCAGTTGCATCTTACTCGTAAAAGGCTAGGGGAGCCTGATCACCTCCCGTAGACTCTCTGAGTACCAGTCTCCAGTTGGGGACCAGGGGAAACGGAAGTCTTCAGGTCCGGCTTTGGGAAGGGCAGTACAGGAGGGGTGTTGGAGTGTGTGTGTGTGTACTCGTGTGATTGAAAGGAAGTCCTGGGCCACAGGAGACATGCACCAGGCTGCAACTGAGTTCAGACCCTGTGATTCCTGCAACCCTGCTAGGGGACAGGCTGGACCGAATGAAGCTACAGTTTTTTGTTGTTGTTGTTTTTCTTTTGTTTTCTTTCTTTTTTTTTTTTTTATGAAGCTACAGTTTGTTCAAAACCCTTGGTTGTTTGTCTGTAAGCCCTCTCCCTAATCGTTGGTGCCACCAATATGGGAGGGGAAGTCAGTAAGACACCATTGTTGTGCGTGATGTTTAACTTTAAGAAAGCTTTTACTTATGACTGGGGAGTCAAGCTGACCCCTGGCCCACTTAGGAAACTGTGTGAATTTGAATGGACCACTTTTTGGGGAGGATAAAAAGAAATTCTCTTGTATTATGGCTTATCATTCCTCTGTCTTATAAATTAAAATTTTCACATTTCAAAGTAAGAGGAGAACATCTGTGTGGGGTTTTAAATTTTATCTTATTAAGAGAGCCTGTTCTGTACAACTGATGCTGCCATTGCTTGACCTTGGTAAGAAACGGTTAAAATGTGCGCTCTAGCTGGGAGGACTGGCTACCCTCCCGGGAGGAGGTGTACTTTCATAAAAATATCTAGGTCCCAGGAGGCTCCTCTTGGTCCCTAGCCAGTTCCCAGAGGACCAAACTGGGCCCAATCACATAAGCTAATTGGAATTGGTCCACTATTGTGTGAAGCTATCATAAAAAGAGGGGGGAAAACTGCATGCAAGCAGTTAGAGAAAGAAAGAGGAGAAACAGGAGAAGAAGAGAGAAAAAAATCTTCTAAGAGGAGAGCACCTTTTCAGAATCTTATGCTCTGCTATGCATCTTAACTAAGGAGACTCTGGACACTGTCCCCACAATTGCTGTGGATTTTTACTAATGAGAGTTAAAATGCTGCATCTGAAGCTCTCCAACACTTCTCTACAGGTGTTGGTGCCATCTTATCTGGTGATGTAACTATGCTTTATTTTTGAAGACTCTTTTAATTACTATCTTTTAATTATTTTATTTAATTACTTTCCTAACAAAATCTGTTTTTATCTCACTGAAGTCTGTGTTGTCCATGAATCTGAACCTATAAATCAAATGGCCACAGATATCACGTTGCCTTTCATGTGACAAAATTGGTGCTGCAAGCAGGGTTCACATTTCAGCACAGCTTCATAATGCTAAAGGTCAGCAAGACAAGCTTTAGAAAATTTGTGCAGAAAATATGGACTGTGTTCTTCTGAATATTGTAATGCTTTATTAGGACCTTTCTTGATAAATTTAACGTTGCTGGTTTCTCATCCTTTTTATATGCAGAATGTTTTGGATTTAAGCATTTTGTGTGCCTAGTTTGTACTTTCTAATGCTATAAGACAGTTGAGAATTTTTAAGTCAGTAACCGCTCTACAAGATTTACTTGAGATAGATTAATAGTGGGCCATAGCTTTGGACATAGATTAGGAGATGATGTCATTTTTTAAAAAGTCCTCCAAGCTCAAAGTAAAGAACCAAGAAAACCCAAGATGGGATGATTTGCCTTACTCCTCACTTGCAAAGGAATAGGCAAAATACACAGGACCCTGTGAAGGTTGGGGGAATAGAATTAAGCAGGAGAACCTATTCAGGTTGCTCTGTGTCTAGAAAACATTCCATTAGAAAAAGGAAAATAAATAACCGGAGTGTGTAAAAAAGGATGGGCTTTGTTAACGGAATATAGAAAAATGTGTAAACAGAGATTGAGCAATCTCTGAAAAAATGAATTATGCAAAGGAATTAGCAGAATTACAGGAAAAACTGTGCATGCTGAAGAATCAAAATTTTGTTTTGGAAAATCAAATTTGTAATTATCAGTCAGTAGCTGAGAGGGCGACAGGGACTGTGGCCCAATATAAGTATAAAAAAAGATTAGGTAAAGTGAACAAAGGAAAAGTACATAAGGTACTAGCCACTGCCACTGCTAATTAGAACCCTAATAAGTGGGGTGGTAAGGTGTGGAATGGGACAAGTGATGAAAAAGATGGGAATATTTTAGATGAGAAAGTGTGTCAGAAAAAAACAGTAAATATCCTCGAGAAATAAGAGTTCACCCAATACAAAGGCAAAAAGAAGAGAAACAGGGTAATCAGGTTACTTTCAAAACCACTATAAAAGAACAAAAAGTAACTGACGTTCTTAGGAGTTCTACTCAGAAAACTGGTGAACCATTAATTACCTGGATGGTCAGAATTGCTGATGCAGGGACTGGGTGCTGGACTACATGAAACTTGTAGGAATTAGCACCAATCCCTTTAAACAAACTGCTTTTCAGGACTTTAATCAGCAGACTGGAAAAAGTTCTAACTTGCTGGCATTGGCTGCACAAAGGTGTAATGAACAATGCCTGGCTGACACTACGTGGCCACAAAACAAAATAATCGACCCTGGTACACTTTGTGGAATGCTATGCAGAAATTAAAAAAGGAAATTATGGTAAAAGTCTGGAAAAGTTTTAAGTGAACTAAAAGGGAAGGTGTTGAAAGCAGTACCCGAACCCTTTAGCATCTACCCTCCCTTAAATGAGGTTGAGCCAGGGGACCTGGTGTGGGTAAAAGACTGGAGAAAAAGAAAAGGCTCCTTCCAGCCTCAGTGGAGAGGTCCTTATCATGTTATTTTAGTAACCCCAACAGCTGTCAGAGTTATGCAGATCATCCCGTGGATTCACCACTCTTGGGTCAAGAGGGCCACTGCAGATGACCCCTGGGAGAGACCTCCAATCCTGAACATCATTCTCTGGGAGCCACTGCGCCCTTCTCCATCGCAGCCAAGATCAGGTGACCAGCCCATGACTGAGGCCTGAATGACTGTCATTGCCCTGCTCTAGCTCACCGGAAGCAGCTAGTCAACGCATGGCCGAAGCCTCAGGAGACCTCTGGGCCCTGCTTCAGTCACCCTGGAAGCTGACTGATCTATGCCTGGCTGAAAACTGAGGAATCGATGCATGGCCATCCCTGTCTGCTGGATCTGTGGACTAATTGTCTTTTCTTGCTGTTTGCATTTGTCTTTCGTTTAGCAGTTTTAGCCTTCCTGGAAATAGGTCATCTGGAGTTCTTCCCAAAAACGAACTTTACTCTAATTTGGTGGGATCTCTCTTACCCAGGTAACTTCCCCCTTCCTAGCCACTGCCCAGAGTGTGTGTCTCCATTCCTTCCCTTCCCATTCCTTCAATTGTACGCTCACGTGGTGGCATTCCCCATAGCCAGCACCATGCGCCTCACTCTGTTTCTGCTCGGCATTGCCATAAGCCCTTCCAAGGGAATGGCACATGCCAGGCATACCTCAAGACCACCTATGTTGGGGAAAAGGTGAAAATTATAACCAGTGTACGTGCTAGGGCAGTTCTCAGACCTGCATTATTCTGTATGCACCCTAAAGGAAAGTCCTCCCATATGCTATAATCCCAGGTTCAGTAGTGCTGTTTTTGAACAGCACTAGGGCAGCAAGGCTATTGCCATAACCCCTAGAAAGGGAAGCATTCCCAAGTTCATCTGACCGTCAACACATGTACAGTTCATCCCCCACCGAATCTGACACCTTTCCCGGTGCAGTCCTCCTAGCGCAATACGTACAAGATCGGGGTGGAGCTCTCAGCTGTGCTGAGGTGGAGGCCTCCTGGGAGCTGGTGCCATGCAGTTTGTCTCTTGTCCAAAGCTATGAGCTGGGTCCTCACTGGAGGAAAAACCTGGGTTCCCCAAAACATGTGACCAGAGCTGGGGCCCTGCTAGCAGGTGGGGGAGTCCCAAAGCAGATGCTGAGCATGGAGGCCAGGGGGCATAGGCTGTCGAGGAGACAGAGCAGACCCTCAGGGGGCATTGCCCCTCCCTCGCTTGCACACCTCCCATCACCCTGCTTGGCCCTGGAGGATGGCTGGTTGGCCAAAGATGGGTAAGGTTCCTCAGGGGAGGAACAACCTAAGACAGGCACAGCCACGAAGGGGCCTTCAGGAGAAAACTTGGGGTCAACAGAAGTGGGGCACAAACCCTCACTCCCCACAACTTTGCTAGGGCCTAAACCTTGCATAGCTACCTTGTTTCCCACACCCAGCTCAGATCAGGACATACCAACACCTGCAACAAAAAAAAGAACAAGATAGAGGTGATGCTAGTGTCCACTGGTGTGGGCAAGCATCAAAGGGGGGAATGTAGCAGGCAGCCCCTGTTTGCCCAAAACATCTCCTCTCACTGCAGGCAGGCCCCTGTTTACTCAGGCCATTTCCCCTTTGAGAAGTCTCCCTTGCTCCAGGAACATTTAAAACTGCACATAGTCAGGATAAGAAAACTTCCTGTAGAGACCCTTTCCCTTCTGAACATCGGCACGTAGCCAAGCGCTTCCCATAAAACCCTGTAACAACTCCTATTTGGCACCCAGACTTTCAAAGGCTACTCAGTTGAGCCCTATGGTCATAGACAAATAAAAACCTACTTCCTGAAATTTCAGAGCCTCAAACCCAGTTTGTTCTGTTTCCACGTAATGTTTCTGGAGGCTTTCAGCCTTGCCCCTGGTTTTGTGCAACATTTCCGCTAAATGTAACTAAGGCATTATGCCAAAACTAAATGTCAACAGGTGGGGGGGGGTGAGGGGAAGGGGTATGAATGCTTTGTAGTAGAAAAGGAAATGTCTTCATATAGATTATGATGGTAAAGTCATGTCTGTATACTTAGGTTGCATTGAATGATATATGAATGAAAATGTTTAAAATATGTGAACAGACATGGGCAGGCCATGGTGGCTCAGCAGGCAGTTCTCACCTGCCATGCCAGAGACCCAGTTCGATTTTCAGTGCCTGCCTATGCAAAAAAAAAAAAAAGAGAGAGAGAGAGAGAAGAGAGAGAAACGAGTGCTAGAGAAAACACAGGAAACGAGATGTACCTATTCACTGTCAGTAGGGAAACTGAGATGTGCAGCCCCTTGGAGGGCAGTGTGGTGGCTTCAGGAGGCTAAGGGCAAAACCTGTTGCTCAGTATGTTCCTGGAGGAACTGAATGTGGGGACAAGAATGGACATTTGCACACTGGTGTTTATGGCAACAGTGTTCAAGATCCACAGCGGATGGAGGCGGCCTAAGGGTACAATGACTGAGGAGTGGAAGGGGTAACTGTGGTGTATACATACAATGGGCTACTGAGCGGCCACAAGAAGGAAGTTGTGAGTCGTGCAACTAAGTAAATGAGCCTTAAGGGCTGTACGTTAAATGAAATGTCTGGAACAAAAAGACAAATATTATCATGCCTCACTCATAGGAACTAACTATAGTATAAAAACTTGGTGAACTGAAGCTGAGAGCATGGGTTATCAGGTTTGTGCCTGATATATTCAGGAGTTGTAACTGGTTTCTAAATTCTGAGATACTGAGCTGTTTGAATATAATATGGTCATTCCCAGAAACTTTGGGTATTTATGTGACACCTGAGACTCAGAATTAGAGCTCTGAAGCTATGAAAGTCAGCAGCACCCCATATAGGAACTGTTTAAAAGATTGAAAAAGGGACCAGACTTCAACTACAGATATGAAGGAAGCTAATCTGGATAGGGCTAAGATAAATCAGAATACAGGGTAAAGTACGATATGGACCATATTATAAACTTCAACTTCTGTGCAAGACCAAAAGGGGAGATGTTTATTTGGTGCCAAATTTATATTTTGGGTAGCATATTACCTAATTTAACTTGTATGATCTCTTTTTAGTTTACGGTGTATTGGAGTGGCTGGAGGAAAGTACGTGAAACTGTTGTGTTCCAGTAGCCTTGATTCTTGAAGATGATTGTATAAAGATAAAACATTTACAAGGTGACCGTGTGATTGTGAAACCTTGTGTCTGATGCTCCTTTTATCCAGGGTATGAACAGATATGTAAAAAAAAAAATGGATAAAAATAAATAATAGGGGGATGAAGAGTAAAATAAATGGGGTAGAGGAAATAATAGTGGTCAATGAGAGGGAGAAGTATGGGATGTATGAGTTTTTTATTTTTATTTCTTTTTCTGGAGTGATGCAAATGTTCTAAAAAATCATCATGGTGATGAATACACAACCATGTGATGATATTGTGATTTTATTTTGCATTGATTTTATACCATGTATGGACTGTATGTGTGCAAAGATGTGTCAATAAAAATACAAAAATAAAGAAAATAAAATTTTAAAAAAATTAAAAAAACAAATTAATTATTGTTCTAGTTTGCTAGCTGCAGGAAGACAATAAACCAGAAATGTAACCGCTTTTAAAAGGGAAATTTATTAAGTTGAAAATTTACAGTTCTAAGGCTGTGAAATTGTCCAAATTAAAGCAAGTCTATAGAAATGTCCAAGCTAAGGCATCCAGTGAACGATACCTTGGTTCAAGAAGGTCGATGACATTCAGGGTTTCTCTCTCAGCTGGAAAGGTACATGGCAGTCTGCTGGCTTTCTCTTCAGGCTTCTTTCTTTCTTGAAATTTCCCCAGGGGCATTTTCCTTCGTCCTCTCCAAAGAGCTCTGGCTGTGTGGGCTCTAAAGCTTTCTTTTTTTTCAAAATGAGGAATGGAAGGGGAAACTGTGGTTTATACATACAAGGGACTACTGAGCAGCTGCAAGAAGAAATGAAGTTGTGAGGCATGCAACTAGGTGAAGGAACCTTAAGGACTGGCTGTATGTTGAATGAAATGTCAGGAACAAAAAGACAAATATTATCATGCCTTGTTCATATGGACTAACTATAATATAAAACTCAGTAAGCTGAAGTCAAGAGCATGGGTTATCAGGTTGGGGCCTATTATAAAAGATCTTAGATTGTAAGCTCTTACAGCAGTCACATATATTCAGAAGTTGTAACTTAAAATTTCTAAATTCTGAAATACCGAGCTGTTTATATATAACCTTGTCATTCTCAGAAACTTTGGGTATTTATGTAACACCTGAGACTCAGAGCTAGAGCTCTGAAGCTATGAAAGCCAGAAGTACCCCCTACAAAAACTGTTTAAAAGGTTGAAAAAGAGATCAAGACTTCAACTAGAGATATGAATGAGGCTGATCTGGAAAGGACTGAAGTAGATTGGAATACAGGGTAAAGGATGGTATTTTTCATATTTAAAAACTTCAATTTCTATGTGAGACCAAAGGGAGAGATGTTTAGTTGGTGCAAAATTTATATTTTGGGGTAGCGCATTACCTAATTTAACTTGTATAGTCAGTTGAGTTGAACATCATAAGTACATGGAATCTTGAATGGGGCATGAGATCTTTTTTTTTTTTTTTTTTTTTGAGCTTTAATGGTTTTTCTCTTATTTTATTTTTTTTACATTTAACAAGTAATTATAGAAAGTTAAAGTTTGTTATGGGTTACAGTTCCACAATTTTTCATTTTTTCTTCTACCTGCCCCAAGACACTGGAGACCAACAGAAATATCAATATAATGAGTTAGCAGTCATACTCATTTATTAAATCTTGTCTTCTCTGTTATACTCCTCCTTCTCTTTAAATAACATATATACATGAAAGCAATAAATTTCAAAGCACATTGCAACAATTAGCTGTAGAACAGATTTGAGAGTTTGGTATGGGTTACAATTTCACAATTTCAGGTTTTTATTTCTAGCTTCTCTAAGATACTGGAGGCTAAAATAAATATCAAAATAATGATTCAGCAGTCATACTCATTTGTTAAGACCCACGCCACCTTCTCTGTATAACTCCACCATCACCTTTGATCTTTCTCCCACTTTTTAAGGGTATTTGGCTATGCCCATTCTAACTTTTTCTTGTTGGAAGGGACTGTTGACAATACGGGATGGGGGATAGAACTAGCTGAGGTTCTGGAAGGGCTGGCTTTTCTGCATTTCAAGATTTATCTGGTCCAGGTGCCCATTTGGAGGTTATAAGTTTTAGAGTTAGCCTAGTGCATGGAACCTTTCTAGAATCTTTCAGAATGTCCTATGCATTCTTTAGGATTGTCAAGAATGGTTTTGGCAAGTTATGATGGGTAGCAATGTCTATCTGAAGCATGTGTAAGAGTGACCGCCAATGAAGCCTTTTGACTCTATTTGAACTCTCTCAGCCACTTATACCTTATATGTTATGTTTCTTTCCCCATTTTTGGTCAGGACAGCATTGTGGTTCCCATGGTGCTAAGTAAGGCCAAGCACATCCCTGGGGGTCATCTTCCAAAGGGTATGGGATCTTGTTGGTTTGTCCAGGTTAGTGTGATGCCCAATATAACATAGAGTAATTTGGGCAGTGAATAAAAAAGTATTTGTGAAGTCCCCTTGGGGAGCTGGGGAGAAAGGAGGAAATATATTCAACTTCCCCATTTGGAGAATTTATGATATTCCCACAAGCAGTGGAGACAATCAAATAAATAGGCTGAGCCCTCAATCTTGGGGGTTGTCCCTATGAAACTTATTCTTGCAAAGGCTAGACTAAGCCTACTTAAAATTATGCCTAAGAGTCACCCCCAGAGAACCTCTTTTATTGCTCAGATGTGGCTTATCTCTCTAACTTAACTTGGCAAGTGAATTCACTCCCCCCCCCCCCCGTGTGGGACATGACTCTCAAGGGTGTAAATCTCCATAGCAATGTAGGACAGGACTCTTGGGATGAGCTGGGACCCAGCATCATGGGATTGAGAAAAGCCTTCTTGACAAAAAGGCAGAAGAGAGAAATGAAACATAGTTTCAGTGGCTGAGAGATTTAAAACAGAGTTGAGAGTTTATCCTGAAAGTTTTTCTTATGCATTATATTGATATCCCTTTTTAGTTTATGATGTAATAGAGTGGCTGAAGGGAAGTACCTAAAACCATTGAGGTGTGTTCCAGTAGCCTTGATTCTTGAAGACAATTGAATAATATAACTTTTACAATGTGATTGTGTGATTATGAAAACCTTGTGTCTGATGTTCCTTTTATCCAGGGTATGGACAGATGAGTAAAAAATATATATGGAAAATAAATAAATAAATAATAGGGGGATAAGGGGTTAAATGAAATGGGTAGATTGAAATACTAGTGATCAATGAGGGGAAGGGGTAAACAGTATAGGATACATGAGGTTTTTTTTAATTTATTTTTCAGGGGTGATGCAAATGCTCTAAAAATGATCATGGTGATGAATACACAACTAAGTGATGATATTGTGGGCCACTGATTGTACACCATATGTGGACTGTATGTGTGTGAAGATTTATCAATAAAAACATTTTAAAAATATATATCTGCTCTAGTGCCCACACCACTCAGGACAGAAGTTTCAGACAGAAGATCAAGAATGAAATAGAAGTTTTGAACAATACTCTCTCTCTCTCTCTCTCTCTCTCTCTCTCTCTCATATATATATATCCCTTCTCAGAACAGCAGCAGAATACACATTTTTCTCCTGGTCATTCTTCAGGATGCAAAGCAAGTTTCAATAAATTTTAAAATAATGAAGTCATACAATGTATGTTTTCTGACCACAATAGAATGAAGCTAGAAAATAATAACAGGGGAAGAAATGGAAAATTCACAAATATGTCAATTTTTAAAACACTTTCTTAAACAACCAAGGGTCAAAGAGCAAGTCACAAGGGAAATTAGGAAATATCTTGAGGAGAATGAAAACAGAAGCACAATATGCCAAAACTTAGGGTACACAACAAAGATAATGATAAGAAGGAAATTTATAGCTTTAAATGGTCAAATTAGAAGAGAAAAAACATCTCAAATCAGAGCCCTAACCTCATAACTGGAGGATCAAGGAAAAGAAGCTCAAAATAAATCCTAAAAGAGCATAATGAGATTTAGAGAAAAGACAAGTGAAAGAGAAAATTACAAAATATAGAGAGAATCAACAAGACCACAATTTGGTTCTTTTAAAAGATCAATAAAATTGACAAACCTTTAGCCAGGCTGACAAAGAAAAAAAGAGAGGGAACACAAACAATTAAAAATCTGAAATGAAAGGGAGGACATTATACCAAAACCACGGGGGGGGGGGAGGATTAAAAGGGATAATATAGATAAGTGGGTGCCAACAAATTAGAAAACCTAAATAAAGTGAGAAAGCTCCTAGGAACACACTAGCTACCTATGCTGATTCAAGAAGAAGTAAAAGTAATCAATAGATAAATAACAAGTAATCAAAACCCCCCAACAAAGAAAAGTTCTGGTCCGGATAGCTTCACTGGTAAAATTTCCAAACATTAAAAGAAGAATTAATGTCAATCCTGATCATACTCTTCAAAAAAATTGAAGGGAACACTTCCTAATTCATCCTATGAGACCTACATCATCCTACTATCAAAGTCATATAAAGATACCACAAGAAAAAATATTAAAGACCAAATAACCCTTATAAATATAATAGCAAAAATCCACAATCAAATACCAGCAAACTGAATTCAACAGCACATTAAGATCAAGTGGGATTTGTCCCAGTGATTTATACTAGATATGTAAGGGTGGTTCAATATAAGAAACTCATTTAATGCAATACACCTGTTTCATTTTTAAATGCTGCTGGAATATGATGCATCAGAAATGGAATGACTTTTATAAAATGGATTTACTAAGTTACAAGTTTACAGTTCTAAGGCCTTAAAAATGCCCAAACTAAGGCATCCAGAAAAGATACCTTGACTCCAAAAATCTTTCACATGGGAAGGCACATGACTGGTGTCTGCTGGTCCTTGTTTCTGGTTCCAGTGCTTCCAGCTTCTGAGTCCAGTAGCTTCCTCTCTGAGCATCTGTGGGCTCTCACTTAGCTTCTGTGTATGGGCTCTGTCCATGTTCTGGCTTGCTTAGCATATCATGGGAAGGCACGTGGTGATGTCTTAGCATATCATGGGAAGGCACGTGGTGATGTCTTAGCATATCATGGGAAGGCACGTGGTGATGTCTTAGCATATCATGGGAAGGCACGTGGTGATGTCTGCTGGGCTCTCCAAATGTCTTTGTCTGAGATTTCTCCAAAATGGTTCCTATTTTAAAGGACTCCAATAAACTAATTAAGACCCACTTTGTATGGGCAGAGTCACATTTCCAGTAATCAAAATGTCACACCCACAATTGGATGTGTCACATCTCCATGAAACCAACCTAATCAAGAGGTCCCACCCTGGGTGCATGGGTGGTTAAGTGGTAGAATGCTTGCATTGCATGCAGGAGACTGGGGTTCGATTCCCGGATCATGCCCCCCCGCCTCAAAAAAGAGGTCCCACCCTACAATATTGGATCAAGATTAAAAGAACATGGCTGGCCCCAGAAGACTGAACTAGAATTAAAAGAACATGGCTTTTTTGCATACCAGTTTCAAACCAGCACAACACCACATTAATAGAACAAAGGAAAATTCCACATGATCATCTCAATTGACACAGAAAATACATTTTGACAATATCCTGCACCCCTTCTTGATTAAAAAAAACTCCACAAACTAGGAATAGAAGGAAACCTCCTCAATATAATAAACAGCATATGTGAAAAGCCCATAGTTAACATCATACTCAGTGGTGAAAGACCAAAATCTTTCCCTCTAAGGTCAGGAACAAGACAAAGATGGCCAAAGATACTCACCACTGCTATTCAACATTGCACTGGAAGTACAATGAGCAATTAGGCAAAAAAAAAAAAAAAAAAAAACAGATAAAGAAAAAATAAAAGCATCCAAATTGGAAAGGAAGAAAGAAAGCGTTCCCTATTGCCAATGAAAGGATCCCATATACAGGAAATCTTGAAAAATCCACAGCAAAGCCACTAGAGCTAATAAATGAATTCAGCAAATTGGTGTGGTACAAGATCAACATGCAAAACTCAGTATCATTTTGATACACTAGTAATGCACAATACGAATAAAAAATCAAGAAAAAATACATTTATAATAGCAATTAAAAGAATCAAATATCTAGGAATATTTAACCAGGGATATAAAGGACTTATATATGGAAAACTACAAAATATTTGTTAAAAGAAATCAATGAAAACCTAAATAAATAGAAGGACATTCCATATTCACGGATTGGAAGACTAAAGATTGTTAAAATGTCACTTCTAGCTAAAGTGATTTGCAGATTTAATTCAATCCAAATAAAAATTCCAACAACCTTCTTTGCAGAAATGGAAAAGCCAATCATCAAATTCATATGGAAGAGCAAGCGGTCCCTAATAGACAAAAACATTTTGAAAAAAGAAGAATGAAGTGGGAGGACTCACAATTCCTAAGTTTGAAACTTATTACAAAGTTACAGTAATCAAAATAGCATGCTACTGGTGCAGCGACAGACATATAGGCAAATGGAATCAAACTGAGTGTCTAGAAATACACTCTTACATCTATTACCAATTGTTTTTTGATGAGGTTGCTGAGTTCATTCAATAAGGAAAGTTTAGTCTCTTCAACAAATAACGTTGGGAAATCTGGATATCCGCATGCAAAAGAATGAAGGTAGTCTCCTATTTAACACCATATACAAAGATTAAATCAAAATAGGTCAAATGTCTAAATTATAAGAACCAAAATTCTAAGAGGGGTATTGGTGGAAAGACTGGAGACAAAGTAAAATTAGAGTTGATTAAGTGAGAATGGGAGGATCTACATGGGACGTGACTCCTAGGGGTGTAAATCTATCTGGCAATGTAGGTCATGATTCCCAGGGATGAGCCTGGCCCTGGCATTGTGGGATTGAGAAAAACTTCTTGACCAAAAGGTGGAAGTGAAATGAGACGCAATAAAGCTGAAGTGGCTGAGATATTTCAAAAAAGTTGAAAGATCATTCTAGAGGTTATTCTTATGCATTATATAGATATCCCTTTTTAGTTTTTGGTGGATTTGAATAGCTAGAAGGAAATACCTGAAACTGTTGAACTGTATTTCAGTAGCCTTGATTTTTGAAGATGATTGTATAACTATATAGCTTTTACAGTATGACTGTGTGATTGTGAAAACTTTGTGGCTGACGCTCCCTTGAACCAATGTATGGAGAGATGAGTAAAAAATAAGGTAAAAAAATAATAATAATAGAGGTGTACTAGCCAGGGTTCTCTAGAGAAACACAACCAACAGGAGATATCTATAAATGTGAGATTTCATAAAAGTGTCTCGCACAACTGTAAGGATGCACGAGTCCAAATTCCATTGGGCAAACTGCTAGCTGGCAACTCCACTAAAGGTCCTCAATGAACTCTCCACAGAAGCTGGCTGGATAAAATAAAAAGTGAGAGTTCTCTCTTCTCCCTTAAAAGCATTCAACTGATTGGATTAAATCCAGCCATTTGGATCCTTTCATTGTGAAAGACACTCCTTTAATTGATCATAGACGTACTCAGCCATAGATAGAATCAACTGACTGATGATTTAATAAACCAGCCTTCTGGTTTATTAACCAGCCATTTAATACCCTTGCATTAACACTTAAGCCAGTGCTTGCTTGACCAGATAATTAAACACCAACTCCTGCTGAGTTGATTCATGAACCTAACCATCGCAGTCTATGCCTTGTCAACTTGGCAGCTATGCACATTCACCTTAAACCATCCTTACTCTTTAGGTAGAATACAACACACACAATGTTTCAACAAACAATACTCAACTGTCCTGTGTAAAACTGGGAATTCACTAAACCTCTCCAGAATAAGGTGCAAGTCCTTGGGTAACATCAACTCCTAAACTTGATATCCTATAATTTAAATGCCATAGCATGAACAATACAACTTATGCCATATGATAAGAAGAAAACAAGATATTTGCTTTAGGTACAAATACAAACATCCTCATAATAAAATAAGGAGGAAATATTCATGCCATCACAGTCCTCTTTTCTGTAACTGGCCACAAGACCATAGTTCATATATATCACTACCCACTTCCACTACCCATTCCATGTTTCCTCTACCCTCAGCAAGTACTTCAGCTGGTCATGGTTCTTTGCCTGGTGGGATGACCAAAACCTTCATTCCTGAAGTTTCTGGGCCATTGGTAGTCCTTCCTGGATTGGGTTGTTTCATTTTTCAATTGACTTTAATCATAGGGTATGTAAGTACTAAAAGGCACCCTAGGGACTCTCCTCTATTCCAGGAAAACTCTTCTTTAACTCCACTGTGTAGTTGCAGTCCTATTTCCCCTTGATAGTCAGGGTTAATAACCTAAGCCAGTACAGTTAACCCCTTTCTTGCCTTGATTCTGAAGCACGTGAAGCCTAAAGTGTCCAAGTGGCAGCCTTACCTTCCAGTTCAACAATCATTGCTGTGTCTCCTGGTAGGAGCACTCCTCCTTTTGGAACTAAGATCCATTGGCCAGCAAAGCCTAGAGTTACAGGGATAGGAAGCATAAATCTTTCTAGTGGATCACAAGGGGTGATAATGAGTGGTGCCACTCGCACTTCCACCCCTTGATTCCCAGACCCATGAATCCTGGCTATGGGAGAAAGAGCATCATAGGGTAGATGTTGATTCAGAGCATACACAGCCTCCTGGAGAACATTGCTAGAGTCCTGCAAGACATTGCCACCTAGTTGGCACCATTACTGAGTCATGAAAAGGCCATTCCATTGTTCTATCAACCCAGCTGCCTCTAGATGATAAGGAACATGGTAAGACCAGAGAATTCAATGTACAAGTGCCCATTTCCACATTTCATTTGCTGTGAAGTGGGTCCCTGTATCTGAATCAATGTTGTGTGGAATACCAGTGCCTTATGGGTAAGGCATTCCATAAGTCCATGGACGGTAGTTTTAATGAAGCATTGCATGCAGAGAAGGCAAACCCATATCCAGAATATGTATCTATTCCAGATAGAACAAATCATTGCCCTTGCTATATTGTGGCCCAATGTAATCAACCTGCCACCAGGTAGCAGGCTGATCACCTCAGGGAAGCAGAGATACTGCATTCAATGTTATAGCTCGAGGAGTTAGAAAAGGCATTAACTGTTTGGATGGTTGGCTGAGACATGATCAAAAAGTGGCCAACATTACCTGAGGTTAAAATGTCAGAACTGCTCTGGTATAATGTAGATGAGGTGATCAAATGGCTTAGAGATATTGGAATGCTAAAGTGGATTTATCATAGAAAGCCTGGTTATACACCCCGGGGATATCCAGAAGATGCACCTTTTACCATAACATTGAGAAACAAATTTGTGAGACTAGTTCCATCATTGCTGAAGAGCTCTGGTCACTCTTCACTGTAGGTCAGATATTACTGTGGGAACTGCTGTCACTGAGCTGGAATTCTTAAACACAATGGGGATGATTGGATCCCAAGTTGAGAGAAGCCAGGTGTCAGCCCTTAATTACCAAAGACAAGGTGGATGTGACTATCATAATGGACAGCAGACTCAAAGCAGCAGTCAAAATAATCTGACTTACAGAGACTTGTGGTGTTGGCTAGTAGATCACAGGGTACCTAGAAGTAAAATAGATGGGCAGTCTACTAAATTCTTGTTTGAGCTGTATAAGCAGAAGAGTTCTAGGTCAAGTGAACAGAAGTTTGACTTGAATAACAAAAAACAAGGAGTCATGGCCCCTTAATCAATTTCCAGAGTTGAGACCATTTACAGACCCAGAACACCTTGTATGAGGGTAAGGCCTGGTTCCTTTGGGGGAGGAGTCTGTTACACTGCCACAGATTTATATTGTTAATCTTCCTCCAAGCCTTCCCAAGGAGATGTACAGCCTTTTGCCAGGGTACCTGCATTAGGAAAAAAGAAATGATCAGATATTTGGGGGATTATTAAACAATGGTTCAAAGTGACATTAATTTCAGGGGACTCAAAACATCACTTTGGTCCACCAGTCAGAGTAGTGGCATATGGAGGTCAGGTGATCAATGGAGTTTTAGCTCAGGTCCATCTCACAGTGAGTCCTGTGGGCCCCTGGACCCATTCTGTAGTTATTTTCCCAGTTCCAGAATACATATTTAGAATAGACATACTGAGCAACTGGCAGACTCCCCACATTGGCTCTCTGACTTATTGAGTGAGGGCTATTATGGTATGAAAGGCTAAGTGGAAGCCACTAGAACTGCAAAGTAGTAAATCATATTTCCTGGAGGGATTACAGAGATTAGTGCCTCTCTTAAGGACTTGAAGGATGCAGAGGTGGTGATTCCTGCCACATCCCCATTCGACTGTCCTATTTGGACTGTGCAGAAAACAGATGGGTCTTGGAGGATGACAGTGGATTATCATAAACTCCACCAGGTGGTTACCCCAATTGCAATTGCTGTTTGGATGTAGTATCATTGCTTGAGAAAATCAATACATTCTCTGGTACCTGGTATGAGGCTATTGATCTGGGAAATGCTTTTTTCTCAATAACTGTTAGTAAGGACCACCAGGAACAGTTTGCTTTCAGCTGGCAAGGTCAGCAATATACTTTCACTGTCCTACATCATGGGCATATCAACTCTTCAGCCCTGTGCCATAATCCTGTCTGCAGAGACCTTAATTGTTTCTCCCTCCCACAAGACATCACACTGGTCCATTATATTGATGATATCATGTTGATTGGACCTAGTGAGCAAGAAGTAGCAACTAGACTTAATGGTAAGGCATTTGTGTGTCAGAGGATGGGAAATAAATCCAACAAAAATACAGGGGTCTTCCACCTCAGTGAAATTTCTAGGTGTCCAGCGGTGTGGGGCATGTAGAGATACCTCTTCTAAGGTGAAGGATAAATTCCTGCATCTGGCTCCTCCTAGGACCAAAAAAGAGGCACAATATCTAGCTGATCTCTGAACTTTGGTGACAACATATTTCTCATTTGGGTTTGCTACTCCAGCACATTTATTGAGTGGCCAAAAAAGCAGCTAATTTTGAGTGGGGACCTGAACAAGGGGAGGCTCTGCAACAGGTCTAGACTGCTGTACAAGCTGCTCTCCCACTTGGGCCATATGATCCAGCATATCCAATGGTACTGGAAGTGTCGATGGCAAATAGAGATGCTGTCTGGAGCCTTTGGTAGGCCTCTAAGAGAGAATCACAATGCAAACTCTTCAGATTTTTGATCAAAGCCTTACCATCTGCTGCAGATAACTACTCTCCTTTTGAGAAACAGCTTTTGCCCTGCTCCTGGGCCTTAGTAGAGACTAAATGCTTGACCATGGGCCACCAAGTTACCATGAGACCTGAGTTGCCTATCATAAGCTAAGTGTTTTCTGACCCACCAAGCCATAAAGCTGGGCATGTGCAGCAGCACTACATCATAAAATGTAAACAGTACATATGAGATAGGGCCAGAGGTGGTCCTGAAGGCACAAGTAAGTTACATGATGAAGTGGCCCAAATGCCCATGGTCTGCACTCCTGCCACAGTACCTTCTCCTTCCAGTGGGCAGAACTTTGAGCAGTACACCTGGTTGTTCATTCTGTTTGGAAGGAGAACTGACCAGAGGTGCATTTGTATACTGATCATGGGCTGTTGCTAATGGTATGGCTGGATGGTCAGGGACTTGAAAAGAGCATGACTGGATAATTGATAACAAAGAGGACTGGGGAAGAGATATGTGGGTAGACCTAAAAGCATGAAGTGCTAAAAGCATGAAGATCTTTGTGTCCCGTGTGAATACACACCAGAGGATGACTTCAGCAGAGGAAGATTTTAATAATGAAGTGGATAAAATGACCCATTCTGTGGGTACCAGTCATCCTCTTTCCCCAGTAAATCCTGTCATTGCCCAATGGGCTCATGAACAAAATGGTCATGTTGGTAGAGATGAAGGTTATGCACAGGCTCAGAAACATGGACTTCCACTTTCCAAGGCTGACCTGGCTGCAGCCACTGCTGAGGGCCCAACCTGCCAGCAGCAGAAACCCACACTCAGCCCCCAGTATGGCACCATTTCCTGAGGTGGCAGGTTGATTACATTAGACCACTTCCATAATGGAAGGGGCAGAGATTTGTTCTAACTGGAATAGATACATACTCTGGATATGGGTTTGCTTTTCCTGCATGTCATGCTTCTGCCAAAACTACCATCCATTGACTTACAGAATACCTTATCCATTGTCACGGTATTATTCCACACAGCATTGCTTCTGATCAAGGAACCCACTTCACAGCAAATGAAGTGGAGGAATGGACACATGCTCATGGAATTTTTTTGTCTTACCATGTTCCCCATTGTCCAGAGGCAGCTGGATTGTTAGAATGGTGGAATGACTTTTTGAAAACTCAATTACGGTGCCAACTAGGTGGCAATTCCTTGCAGGGCTGGGGTGATGTTCTCTAGGAAGCTGTGTATGCTCTGAATCAGTATCCACTGTATGGTGTTTCTCCCATAGCCAGGATTCATAGGTCCAGGAACAAAGGTGTGGAAATGTAAGTGGCACCACTCACTATTACCCCTAGTGATCCATTAGGAAAATTTTTGCTTCCGGTCCCTGAGACCTTGAGCTCTGCTGGTTCACAGAGCTTTAGTTCCAGAAGGGGGAGCACTTCCACCAGAAGAAACAACAATGATTCCATTGAAATGGAATCTAAGACTGCCACCTCGTCACTTTGGCTTACTGATGGCCCTGGATCAATAAGCCAAGAAGGGGGTTACTTGACTGGCTGGGGTGATTGGCTCTGACTATCAGGGGGATATAAGACTGCAACTACACAATGGAGGTAAAGAAGAGTTTTCTTGGAATATAGGCGATCCCCTATGGCATCTCTTAATACTACTATGCTCTGTGATTAAAATTAATGGAAAACTGCAACAACCCAATCCAGGCAGGACAACCAATGGTTCTGAAACTTTAAGAATGAAGGTTGGGTCAACCCATCAGGCAAAGAACCACAGCCAGCTGAAGTGCTCACTGAGGGTAAAGGGAACATGGAATGGGTAGTGGAAGAATGTAATGATAAATATGAATTATGACCACATGATCAGTTACAGAAACAAGGATTGTAATGGTATGAATATTTCTTCCTTGCTTTGTAATTAGTATCTATGTATTTATACATAAATATCTTTGTTTTCCTCTTTATTTTATCCCCTTTTTCATATGACATAAGCTGTTTTTATCTTACAATTGAAGTTATAAGATATCAAGCTTAAAAGGGAATATTACCCAAGGACTTGCACCCTATTGTGGAGAGATTTAATGCATTTCTGACTGTACACAGAAAAGTTGAGTATTGCTAGCTGAGGAAAAAAAATGTGTCTGCTATCATTTTCTGTTTAGAGATTAAGTGTGGTTTAAGGTGATATGTATAGCTGCCAAGTTGACAAGGCATGGACTGTCATGGTCAGGTTCATGTATCAACTTGCCTAGGTGGTGGTGCCCAGTTGTCTGGTCAGGCAAGCACTGGCCTGTCGGTTGCTATCAGGACATTTCATGGACTTAAATCATGACTACATTGGCAGCATCCACAGCTGATGGCAACTGCAGTCAGTTAGGGGAGTGTCTTTTGCAATGAGTGACACTTAATCTAATCACTGGAAGGCTTTTAATGGGGATCAGAAAAAACAATCACTCTTCCTGCTTCAGCCAGCCAGCTTCTTCTGAGAGTTCATTGAGGAACTTCATCGGAACTGCCAGCTGGTGGCCACATCTCCACAGTTGCCCAACCAGCGTCTCCTGAGAATTTGTTGAAGACTTTCATCAGAGCTGCCAGGCCTGCCCTACAGACCTTGGACTCTACATCTCCATGGTTATGTGAGACATTTTTATTAATTTTATATTTACATTTATCTCCTGCTGATTCTGTTTCTCTAGAGAGCCCTAGCTAATACACTGCATATTGCATAGAACCATCTGTGAACCAGGCCCGAGGTTTTTCTTCCTAAGACAACTGTTGTAAGGAACTCCCCAAGAGGCTACACCTCTGGGCTGGAAGTAGGAGTAGGGGCCATGGGCATTTAGGCCACTTACTCATGTAACTTACTTCTGTCTTCAGGACCTTCTCTGGCCCTATCTCATATATACCATTTCTATATTATGATGGAGTGCTGCTATGCATGCCCAACTTTATGGCTTGGTGAGCCAGGCAACACCCAGTTCATGATAGGGAACTCAGGTCTTATGGTAACTTGGTGGCATATGGTTAAGCGTTCAGTCTCTACTAAGACTCAGTAGCAGGCCAAAAACTGTTTCTCATAAGGAGAATAGTTATCTGCAGTGGATAGTAAGGTTTTACTCCAAAATCCTAAGAGTCTACTATTTTCCTATAGGGGCCTGGCAAAGCCTCCAACAGCATCTCTATTTCCCACTTACATTTACAGCACCATTGGATCTGCTTGATCAGATAGTCCAAATGATAGAGCAGCTTGCACAGCAGTCTGGACATGTTGCAGAGCCTCCTCTTGTTCTGGTCCCTGTTCAGAACTAGCAGCTTTTCTGGTCTCTCAGTAAATAGGCCAGAGTAGCACACCCAAATGAGGAACATGTCATCTCCAAAATTCATAGGGGCCTACTAGGCATTGTGCCTCATTTTTGGTCATAGAAGGGCTGGATGTAACAGCTTATCTTTCCCCTTAGAAGGGCTATCTTGACATGCCCCATACCACTGGACACCTAGAAACTTCACTAAGCTGGAAGGTCCCTGTATTTTTATTGGATTTATCTCCAATCCTCTGCCACTCAAATGCCTTATCAATAAGTCTAGAGTAGTTGCCACTTCTTGCTCACTAGGCCCAATCAATATATCATTAACATAATGGACCAGTGTGATGTCTTGTGGGAGGGAGAAATTATAAAGTTCCTTGCAGACAAGATTATGACACAGGGCTGGAGAGTTGGTATATCCCTGAGGTAGGACAGTGAAGGTATACTTTTGGCCTCACTGGCTTAAAGCAAATAGTTTCTGGTGGTCTTTACTAACAGCTATTGAGAAGGAAGTACTTGCCAGATCAATAGCCACATGCCAGGTACCTGGGGATGTTTTGCTTTGCTCAAGCAATGATACCACATCTGGAACAACAGCAGCAATTGGAGTCACCACCTGGTTAAGTTTACAATAATCCACTGTCATCCTCCAAGTCTCATTTGTTTTCTATACAGGCCAACCAGGAGAGTTGAATGGTAACATGGTGAGAATCACCAGCCCTGCATCCTTCAAGTCCTTAAAAGTGGTGTGAATCTCTGCAATCCCTCCAGGAATCTAGTATTATTCTGATTTACTATTTAACTAGGAAGGGGCAGTCCTATTGGCTTCCACTTGGCATTTCCTACTGTTCTAGTTTGCTAGCTGCTGGAATGCAATATACCAGAAACAGAATGGCTTTTAAAAAAGGGGAATTTAGTAAGCTGCTAGTTTACAGTTCTAAGGCTGAGAAAATGTCCCAATTAAAACAAGTCTATAAAAATGTCCAATCTAAGACATTGAGGGAAAGATACCTTGGTTCAAGAAGGCTGGTGAAGTTCAGGGTCTCTCTCTCTTTCAAGTAAGAAAGTACATGGAGAACAGGGTCAGGGTTTCTCTCTCATCCAGAAAGGTATGTGGCAAACAAGGCATCATCTGCTAGCTTTCTCTCTTTGCTTCCCTTCATGAAGCTCCCTGGGAGGCGTTTTCCTTCTTCATCTCCAAAGGTCGCTGGCTGGTAGACTCTCTGCTACTCATGGTTATGGCATTCTCTGCTCTCTCAGAAATCTCTCGCTTTCTCCAAAATGCTTCCTTTTTTATAGGATTCCAGTAAACCAGTCAACACCCACTCAAATGGGAGGAGACATGCCTCTACCTAAACCAGCTTAACAATCACTCGATTAAATCACATCTCCAGGGAGATTATCTATTACAGTTTCAAATATATAGTACTGAATAGGGATTAGAAGAAATGGCTGCTTTTACAAAATGGGATTAAGATTAAAACATGACTTTTCTAGGGTACATACATCATTTCAAACCAGCACATTCCTCCCTCTGGACCCTAAAAACGATGTGTTTTTCCTATATACAAAATACATTAATTCCATTACAATATCAGAAATCCTTAAACCATTTCAGTAGCAGTACAAATCAAATACAAAGTTAGAAACAGTACAAACTCCTATCAAAGTTAGTAACAGGTATGGTTTGTTCTAAGGCAGAGTTCTCCTCTGGCCCTGGACCTATAAAAATTCAAAACAAGTTATTTGCTGCCAATATACAAAGAAGGAGCATTTATAGGATTTCCATAGGGAGAAAGGAACACAGTGGTCACTGGACCCATACAGTTTCAAAAATCCACACGACAAAGTCCATTAGATTTCAAAGCCTGAGAGTCATTTGTCCTCAGGGCTTTAGAAAGCAGCAGCCCCACTCTTTCCAAGGGCCTATGCAGAGGCCTGCCTTTCTCTGAATGTAACCTTGAGGGATATTGGGGAGACCACCTTTTCCTTGGCTTCACCCTCTCCACGGGTTGGGGCTGTACCCAGGCTCTCTGCCATCTCTGGGCACACACTCAAACCCTCCATGTGGTGACAGCCAGGCTCTCCCCAAACCGCAAGGAATGTGCTTCACCCTCTTCAAGGCCTAAGGCAGCATGACTCTTCCACTGCAACAAGGTGGGAGGCCCCTCCTCTGCCTTTGGGGCAAACCCAACCTCTCCATGTGCTTGGGTGGGTCCGCTCTCCTGGCCTGCAGCTTCTTGACTTCAGGCCTCAGTCTCCATGGCTTTGCCTTTGGAGTTACTTTTCCTACAATGTGTCCCTTCTCTGAACCCCCTAGTCCAGACTGGCAGTGGCTCTGTTTATACAGGTCCCACAGCACTCTCGTTGGCTTTCTACTCAATAGCCTTGGATCCTGCCCATCAGACATAAGGAGTTTCCACAAATCCTTCCTGGATAACTCCATATCCAATCCTGGCTTTCTCTGAAATGGCTGGCTGGCTGGCTGGTTCCACATTTGGTTAAATCCTCACACAGGGCACTATTCTCTGGGGTCTCCCTTTCTGGAGGCCCAGGATTTTCCAGAACTTCAATTTCTGGTTTCTTTGTATCAAACAGTTCAGTTTTCAGCTCACCTCTTTCCTGTCACATTTCACTATAAGCTGTGAGGAGGAACCAGGCTGCACTTTAGTCATTTTCGAGATTTCTTCTGCTAAACATTCAAGTTCATGGCTTTTAAAATCAATCTTCCAGCCAAAGCCACTTGTCAATTTTGCCAGATTATCTGCCATTTTAAAACAAGACAATTCTTCCAGTCTCTAATAACACATACCTCATTTCTGTCTAAGGCTTTATCAGAAGTGTCTTTAGAATCCACATTTCTATCAACAGTCTCTTCAGGGCGGGCTATGATGGCTCAGCAGGCAGAGTTCTCGCCTGCCATGCTGGAGACCGGGGTTCGATTCCTGGTACCTGTCTATGCAAAAAAAAATAGTCTCTTCAAAGCATTCTAGGCCTTCTCTTTCAAACTTCAAACTTCTCACAACTCTTCCAGAATATTTCCTTTATCCATTTAAAAAGTCATTCCAACATGTTTGGTATTTGCAAACTGCAGCTGCAGTACCCCACTCCTCAGGTACCAAAATCTGTTTTGGTTTTCTAGCTGCCAGAATGCAAGACACCACAGATGCATTGGCTGTCAATAAAAGGGGATTTATTTAGTTAACATATAGTTCTTCAGAGGAAAGGCAGCTAACTTTCAACTGAGGTTCTTTCTTTATATGGGAAGGCAGAGGATAATATCTGCTGGCCTTCTCTTCAGGCCTCTGGGTTCCAACAACTTTTCCTGGGGTGATTCCTTTCTGAATCTCCAAAGGTCTGAGCTGAGCTGTGAGTGCTGAGATGAGGTAAATGAACTGCTTGGGTTGTGCTACGCTGAGCTCTCTCATTTAAGCACCAGCCAATTAAATCAAACATCATTCATTGCAGCAGGCATGCCTCCTAGGTGACTGCAGATGTAATCAGGAACAGATGAAGTTCACATGCCATTGGCTCATGTCCACAACAATAGAACTAGCCACCTTCACCTGGCCAAGTTGACACCTGAATCTAACTACCACACCTACCATAAAAGCCTTTATTCTATGAGTGAAGGAACTAGTATGGAGGTTCTGCCAGTTTTCTTTGAGTATTTAGATTCCAATTATACATTCAGGAACTGGGGAAATAACCACAGAATGGGTCTGGGGACCCACTGGACACTCCATGAGATGAATCTGAGTTAAAACTTTATGGATCACCTGACATCCATAAGTCCTTTCTCTGACTGGTAGACCAGAGTGACTTTGGGATCTCCTGAAATTAGTGTCGTTTTTGAGCCAGTGTCTAGTAATCCCTGAAATATCTGATCATTTCCTTTTCTTCAATGCACAGTAACCTTGGTAAAAGACCATGGATCTCTTTGGGAAAGGCTGGGAGGAAGGTTAAAGCTGTAAATTTCTGGCAGTGTAACAGGGTCCTTCTCCAAAGGGACCAGGCCTTACCCTCATTCAAGGAGCTCTTGGTCTGAAAACTGTCTCAAGTCTAGGAATTGATTAAGGGGCCATGACTCTCTGTTCTTGTAATTCACATTAGACTTCTGTTCACTTGACCTAGCTTCTGCCTATACAGCTCAAACAAGAATTTAGTAGACTGTGCCATATATTTTACTTCTAGGTACCCCATGACTCTCTACGAGTCAGATTATTTTGACTGCTGCTTTGAGTTTGCTTTCCATTACGATAGTCACACCCACCTTGTCTGTGGTGATTAACTATTGCCAGGTGACTTCTGCCAACTCGGGATCTGATCATTCCCTTTGTGTTTAAGGGTTCCAGCTCAGTGACAGCAGTTCCCACACTAATATCTGATCTACAGAGAAGGGCGACTACAGAGCTCTTCAGGAATGATGGAGCTAGTCTCACAAATTTATTCCTCAAAGTCCAGATAAAAGGTGTGTCCTCTGGACATTCTTGTTATATGTGAGCAGGTCTTCCATGGTAAATCCACTCTAATATTCCATATCTCTCTAAGCTGTTGGATCCCCTCACCACATTATACAATGCAGTTATAGCATTTTGACCTCAAGTAATGTTGGCCACCTTTTTTTTTTAATTTATTTATTAATTTAAAAAAAATTAACAAACTAACTAAAACATTAATATGTGATCATTCCGTTCTACATATATAATCAGTAATTCACAATATCATCACATAGTTGCATATTCATCATTTCTTAGAAAATTTGCATCAATTCAGAAAAAGAAATAAAAACACAACAGAAAAAGAAATAAAACGAAAACAGAAAAAAAAGATTAAACATACCATAACTCTTACCCCTCACCTTCATTGATCACTAGCATTTCAAACTAAATTTATTTTAACATTTGTTCCCCCTATTATTTATTTTTATTCCATATGTTCTACTCATCTGTTGACAAGGTAGATAAAAGGGGCATCAGACACAAGGTTTTCACAATCACACAGTCACATTGTGAAAGCTATATCATTATTCAATCATCATCAAGAAACATGGCTACTGGAACACAGCTCTACATTTTCAGGCAGTTCTCTTCATCCTCTCCATTACATCTTGAATAACAAGGTGACATCTACTCAATACATAAGAATAACCTCCAGGATAACCTCTCGACTCTGTTTGGAATCTCACAGCCATTGACACTTTGTCTTATTTCACTCTTCCCCCTTTTGGTCGAGAAGGTTTTCTCAATCCCTTGATGCTGAGTCTCAGCTCATCCTAGGGTTTTTCTCAATCCCTTGATGCTGAGACTCAGCTCATTCTAGGATTTATGTCCCACGTTGCCAGGGAGGTCCACACCCCTGGGAGTCATGTCCCATGTAGACAGGGGGAGGGTGGTGAGCTTGCTTGTTGTGTTGGCTGGAGAGAGAGGAATGTTGGCCACCTTTTGATGCATGTTTCAGCCAACCATTCAAGCTATTAATGCCATGTTTAATCCCTTGAGCTACAACATTGAACACAGAATCTCTGATTAGTGGGCCCATATCAATAAATTCAGCCTGATACAACTTTATATTCCTTCTACCATTAAGATCCATTACCACACATATTCCCTTTATTTCTTTCTATATAAATTGGAAAACTCATGCAGTTCTTTGGGAGTATAGTCACACTTTGTACTTCATCTTTTGGGGCCTACTGGGACTCTAGTATAGTTATAGATCTTGGAGAAAAGAGTGGTGGTAGAGGTGGGTCATGAAAAGAAGGAGAAGTGTCTTTCAAGCCAATTACTCCCAGGCCATTCCATTGCAGTTTCATCTGGTGAAATGTGATTAATTTCCCCAGACAGAGGAGTGAAGACTATTTTCCCAGGGGAGGCATTTACTGGTTTAACAGGCACTGAAAGATAAATCTAAATCTCTTTAGGTGGAGGTTGGATGGCAGACTAGTCAAGGCAGACTGGAGGCCTGGAAGCTATTTTCTCAAGACAGTCTGGAGGTTAGAAAGCTATCTATCTCATCAGGGCAGTCTGGAGATTGGGTGGCTGCTTCTTCAGGGGAAGCTGGAGGTAGGGTGCCTGTTTCCTAAGGAAGAATCATCACAGGTCTATCTAACAAATAGACCCAGGAGAATCCAGGGTTCCCATGTCCCCATTGCCATCATTATCAACCCATAGGTCTCCATCCCAAGTTTCAGGATTCCATTCTTTCCCAATCAAAGCCTTTACTTTAATAGCTCCCTGCAAGGTTGAGAATTTAGTTTATATTGTAAATCTGCTATTCACACAATGAGACTCTGAGTCTGGTTTTCAGAGATCTCAAGTCAGTGACCACAGGAAATAAGATTTTCTTTCAGGGCACGCATAGAAATGTTTACATCTTTCATATGGCATGCAAGTTGCAAATTTGAAGCCTTCAGCTCGTCCCTTTCTCTCATAACTGTCTCCGGCATATCGAAGAACAACCAGCCAACATCATTATACCTCTTAAATCCACAAAGCTCTGTTAAGGTGTCAAAAACACCATTACCCAGAGCCTTGCCATTTTGGGTATCTATATTGCTGATTCATGCCATGGGCTGTCAGTGCCATCTTGACTATTGGAAACAGAGTCATTAATGCTTTTGAATCTAATCAGAAAAGAAAACCAATTACGAAAACCCATTTTTAAGATTCTGTTTCTCTGAAACCACTCCTGGCACTAAGCTGTATTAGTCAAGGTTCTCTAGAGAAACAGAACCAACAGGAGATATCTGTAAATATGAGATTTTATAAAAGTGCAACTGTGGGGATGCACAAGTCTAAATTCCAGAGTACAGACCACTAACTGGCAACTCTGATGAAGGTCATTGATGAACTCTCCAGAATAGGCTGTCTAGATGAAAAAAGAAAAGTAAAGCTCTCACTTTCTTCTTATAAGACTTCAACTGATTGTGTTAAATCTAATTGACTGGATTCTCTCATTGAGAAAGATACTCCCTTATTTGATCGTAGATGTAATCAGTCACAGATGCAATCAACTGACTGATGATTTAATAAACCAACTTTCTGGTTTATCAACCAGCCATGAAATTGCCTTGCAGTGAGAGTTAGACCAGTGTTTGCTTGATCAGACAACTGGGCATCATCACCTGGCTAACTTGACACATGAACCCAACCATCACAGGGAGATAAGGGGTATGGGATATTGTGTATGTTCTTTTTCATTCTTATTTTTATTTTCATATGTATTTTGGGGGGTAATGAAAATGTTCAGAAATTGATTGTAGTGATGAATGCACAATGATATTATGAACCACTGATTGTATGTGCACTTTGGATGATTATAGGTATATAAATATATCTCAATAAAATTGTATTAAGAGATCAGAGGGGGCATCAGAGTTCTCGCCTGCCATGCCAGAGACCCTGGTTTGATTCCTGGTACCTGCCCATGTAAAATAAATAAATAAATAAATAGATTTTTTTAAAAATCAGAGGCAGAGAATGGAGTGGCACAGCCACAAGCTGAGGAGTACTTGGAGCCACCATGAGCTTCAAGAGGCCAGGAAGCATTTTCCTCTACCACTTTGGAGACAGCATGGCCCTGGTGACCTTGGTTCTAGACTTCTGGCCTCCAGAACTGTAAGAAAATAAATGTGCGATGTTTTAAACCACTAAAAAAGAGAGAGAGAGAGAGAGAATAGGAGGAAAGAAATTGGAGACAATAAGTACAGGTGAATCTTTCAAAGATTTTGCTTGTAAAGAGGAGGAAAGAAATGGGATAGTAGCTGATAGAGAAAGCTTACTGATGGGAATGGTTCAGTAGAAACCAGATTAAGAGAAAGAATGGGGAATTGCTAAAATAATGTTCTTAAAGGCAAGAAGGGATGAGGATGTAGTACATGAGGCAAGAGACTGCCTTTGAAAACCAACAATTCCCTACTCCCACTCCTCAGGGTTGCAAGATTGGAATTTTTTTTAATTTATTCAATATCAGAGAGCCAGATGGCACTGGAGTGCTATTTTCTTGACATCTCAGTCCTATGTCCCACTAATACAAGGATTTTGAGCTCTTGGAAGACAGTTTGAAGAGAAGAGAGACACTATAGAATTTTCCCTACTACTTGCTTGAGCACATGCACATACAATCCTTGTCACTTAGGCACCTAACTGCTAGATTTGCCAGTCTCTGGGGTTACAATTACGATGAGCTGAATACCTTCTAACTTCATCAACATCACTGAGGTTCCAAGTTTCATATGATGCCTCTGATGATTGGTGTTGCTCCTCTACTGTCAATGCTAATGAGGATGGGGGTGCAGAGAAGGTTAATATTGGTAAAACCATTGAATAAAGAGGAAGACGAGGAGTTGTTAAAAAGGTAAGAAGAGAGGGAAAAATAATGCAGAGTCCCCAGGAACTGAGTTTCCTGAAGAATGCAGTGACCCTCATGAAACTGCCACAGAGAGGTCAAGTATAATAGGACTGAAAAGCACCATTGTGTTTGGCAAAAGGAGGCTATTGACCTTTGTCAAGATAGTTTCAGTGGTGAGGTCAAGAAGGAAGACAGATTGCTGTGAGTTTAGGATGTGTGGGAAGTGAGGAAGTGGAGACAAAATGTGAGGAATATTTGCTCAACTTATTTGGCTGTGAGGTGAGGGAAATAGATGCAATCGTGACTCAAGGGCAAGTTAGGGTAAAGGGAAAGTTATTTCAGGATGGGAGATATGTGATATGCTTATATGCAGAGAGGATATACCAAGGAGGAAAGTTGAATAGAAAGGATAGATAAAGAGAGAAATTAATGGAACAGAATTTTGAAGGAAATGGAAGGGATTCAGAGCACAAGTAAATGGAACAAAAGAAGATAAATGAAAATACAGAGATATTTTGAGATGAAGAGAAGTTGGGGCCTTCATAGCTGATGGTTTCACTTTGGTTCATACAGAGATATTTTGAGATGAAGAGAAGTTGGGGCATTCACAGTTGATTGTTTCACTTTTGTGCAGTAGGAGGCAAGGTTCTATAGGATAAGAGACTTTGTGAAGGATTTGAGGCATAAGGGGAGGCAAAATATTTTGGAAAAGCTGTCATGGGAAAGATGGAAGGACTGGATGAAAAGACTGTGGAGCAAAATCTTGGGCTCAACTAATTTGTCAATGTGAATTTAGAACCCATTGATGCTTCCTGTTCCTCCACAAAAGAAGTAGGGAGGTGTGGCACAAAAGAAAAGGACCCCCAGCTTAAGATGGATTGATCAAAACTATAGATAAGAAATATGTCAAGTATTTGAATGCATTTCTACCTCCCCAGAGCTAGTTCCTAAGGATCAGGCTACCATATTTGCTCTTTCTGACCTCTGGCAATACGGTGAAATAACAGAAACTCAATTTCCCCCTTTCTGTAGAAGAAAAATTTAGGGCATCAGAGAAGAATTATATAGCCTAGTCAGAAAAAAATCAGCTAATATGGGACTCTTTATAATAAAATCAGGCCAAAGAAGAAGTTTCCTTGAGCATAATAATGCTAGGGTTATTATGTTGCAAGGAAAAGTTCAACATTTTCTTAATAGAAGGAATATACGTTCATCCTATGAGACTAGATTGCTACCTTTTAAGAAAATTAATGCTTGGTGTGGTCAGGTGTGTTGTCCTCAAGTAATTAAAAAGGAACCAGTGAAAGATATCTTTTATGGAGACATCAAAAGTGATTGGACCACCCCAAAGTTTCCCTAAACCCTTCCTTTCTGCAATTCATGGGGCTGATTCAAAGCTAAGACATGACTATTGGGTTTGGCAATAGGGAGACTTGAATTTTACTGGATTTCATCACAGACCTTGTGAGAATGCAAGATGCACCAATTCAGAAGCCAAACAGGATTGGGTTTAAATTTTAGCTACGCCATTTACTAGCTATCTGACCTTGGACAAGTTATTTAATCTCTCTATAAGTTTGGGTAATGACATTTGTCTTATAGGATTGTTGTAAAGTTCAAATGAGGTATAGTATATGAAATTGCTTGGCTCTTAATAGGCACTCAGTACATATTGAGTCTCATTTTTTAGACAGCTGTGCAAAAGCCCCAGGAAAGATGTCCTCAACTCTGTATTAAAAGCCCCAGCAGTGCTTGCATCAAAACCAAAGAAAAGGGTTATCGACCCAGAAGCCTGCAAGTTGGGCCGACTCTGACCAAGAGTTAAATAAGGGCAGGTTTCCACACTCAGGCTCCATGAGAGCTCTTCTACCCCCTCTGTTCGGCTTCATGCATCCTTCCTAATAAAATCCTATGTCATAAAGTTTCATACCAGCCAGTCACTATTTTCACTCCTATTTAGGTCTGTGCTGAGTAGGATGTCTTGAAGCTAAGGGTGACTGACTTGGCATCTAAAACCTTGAGCAGAGTGTTCTGAGAAACATTGGTATTGACAGTAACACACCTGTGACTTGGACAGGTAAGAAATCCCCAAAGACCAGTTCCCACATGGAGAAAAGTGGACCGAGCACAGCAGGGGACACACACGAGGGCCATATTTGTGTCTTCTTCCTGTAGAAACCTTACTGTACTATAGGATGGAAAAAGACTAAAACAAGGGGTCACTGATTAAAATGGTCAAGTCACCTGGTTCTTATTCCCAAGAGTTCCCTGGGATATGCCATGGGCTGTGTAGGGAATGTAAATAAAAAGGTGTGTAAGGAGAGCCAAGAGTGCCTAGGACATGGAAGGCATATACAAAGCATACATGTGGCTGTTCCACCTCCTGGGTCCATGACAGGTACAGCTAATCCAGCACTTTCACATTAAACCTAAACTCAGCCTCTAAGACAAAATCTAACCCTAACATATCTCAATCTAGAGCTCTTTACAGCCACTACCAATGATTTGGCTGTGACTACAAGACAAACAGCAAATATTCTGAACCAGGACAATTTTACTTACCTTTCTAGCTGATATTACTTTAACATTTAATAGTCTGGGTAGACAACAGGACTGAATATAAAAACTCAGAAATGGACAGCACAATATTACCTAACTGTAATACAATTATGTTAAAATGCTGAATGAAGCCGCATATGAGAATGATAGAGGGAGGAGGGCTGGGGCATAAATGAAATCACAAAGAAAAATAGATGATAAAGATTGAGATGGTATAGTCTAGGAATGCCTAGAGTGTATAATGATAGTGTAAATGTACAAATTTTAAAAATGTTTTTGCATGAGGAAGAACAAAAGAATGTCATTACTGCAGTGTGCTGAAAATAGATGGTAATTAATATTTTAAAATTTCAACTTATGTGTGAGACTAAAGCAAAAAATGTTTATTTGGTACAAATTTATACTTTGACTAGTGCATCTCCTAATACAACTTATATAGATAGTTGGTTGAACACCTTAGGTACATGGAACTTTGTACAGGACATGAGATTTTGTTGGTTTGTCCAGGTTATGCCCTGATGAATCCCAGAGTGATTTGATCAGTGAGTGGAAAAGTATTTGCAAAGTCCCCTTCGGGGAATGGTGAGAACGGGGGAAAACTCAATTTCCCCAAGTTGAATTCTTGATATTCTCACAAGCAGTGTGGGCAACCAAAGCTACAGGCTGAGCCCCCAGTCTTGGGGTTTGTTCATATGAAACTTAACCCCACAGGGGATAGGTCAAGCCTACTTGAAGTTAGGCCTAAGAGTCACCCCCAAGAGAACCTCTTTTGTTGCTCAGATGTGGCCTTTCTCTCCAGCCAACACAGCAAGCAAATTCACCACCCTCCCCCTGTCTACATGGGACATGACTCCCAGGGGTGTGGATCTTCCTGGCAGCGTGGGACAGAAATCCCAGAATGAGCTGAGACCCAGCATCAAGGGATTGAGAAAACCTTCTGGACAAAAAGGGGCAAGAGTGAAATGAGACAAAGTGTCAATGGAATGGCTGTGAGATTCCAAACAGAGTCGAGAGGTTATCCTGGAGGTTATTCTTACGCATTAAGTAGATATCACCTTGTTAACCAAGATGTAATGGAGAGGCTGGAGGGAACTGCCTGAAAATGTAGAGGTGTGTTCCAGTAACCATGCTTCTTGATGATGATTGTATAATGATATAGCTTTCACAATGTGACTGTGTGATTGTGAAAACCTTGTGTCTGATGTTCCTTTTATCTACCTTGTCAACAGACGAGTAGAACATATGGAATAAAAATAAGTAATAGAGGGAACAAATGTTAAAATAAATTTAGTTTGAAATGCTAGTGATCAATGAAAGGGAGGGGTAAGGTGTATGGTATGTAAAATTTTTTTTTCTGTTTTTGTTTTATTTTTCTGTTGTCTTTTTATTTCTTTTTCTGAATCGATGCAAATGTTCTGGGAAATGATCATGATGATGAATATACAACTATGTGATGATATTGTGAATTGCTGAGTGTATGTGTTGGAAATGTCTGTATTTCTTTCTTGTAATTTTTTTTAATTAATAAGTAATTTTTTAAAATAGCCTGGGTAGAGGAGTGCTCTGTGGTGTTCTAATAGCATCTTACAGAACTTGATCATCCTCTTCAATCCCTTTGTATAAAACTTATTTTAGAAGATTATAGGATTTTGGAATGGATTCATTCATGGTCATCTAGGCCAATTCGTCTCAATTTTAATGTGCATATGACCTTGTTGCATGCAGAGTCTGGTTCAGTAGGAGTGGGATATGACTTGAGATCATGCATTTCTAACAAGGTCCTAGGTGATGCCTTATACAGCTGCTTTGTGGACCACACTTTGAGTAGTAAGGGGGATAGATCACATTAGGCATTGACTCAACAGAGAGGAAAGCTTCAGGCAGACAAGATACTCATACAGCTAACAGTGTTCTAGAGAAAACTTGGCAAGATCCTGGAGCCACCTGTACAAACAATCTGAGATGAAGTAACTGTGCCATGAAGAGGAACGTTATGAAATATATAAGGAGCTTGAGGAGGACACACATTGAATTCTCATTACCTGTGTGTAAGTTGCTGTTCATGAGTAAATAAGGGTGATGGCCCTGGGCACCTTGCTCTGTCACCTGCAAAGAGAGTGAGTGGGCTGCCAGTCGGCTTCTTGGAGTTTGCTGGCAGTAAGGACAGAATAAAGGGAAGCCCATGGTACCCCAGGATGGGAATAATGGCCAAAGGGCTATGCTCTTTGCTTTGGTTGTTCTTAGATTTTCAGGCACAAAGGTAGCCTGGGAGCCACAATCAACTCATCAGAGATGACCCCTTTAACTGACTTCTTTGAACTCTCACTCAATTTTCTATAGAATATGTCTGTTAGAGCAGCCTCCCTGCAAGAGGGGAGAAATTGGGTGAAAGATGATTTGTTTAACTGGCTCCTTCTATGTGCACATTTCATCTTGGCCAACATTTTGACTAGGCTCAAGGAGCATTTACATAAGGGCCTGAATGCTAACGTTATGGCTGTTACTAAAGGGGGTAGAGAGGAATGTTAGGGAATGGTTATTGCCACTAACATGGGCCTCCCTGAGAGCTTTCATGGTGTGGTTGTGCCACTGTGGAAGTAGCATGATAATGGAAACGGCACGGGTTTAGGAATCACTGGACTTGAATTTGAATCTTACCTCCTCACTTAACATCTCTGTGACCTTGTGCAAGTTTCTTTCCTTCTTTCAACCTGGTTTTCCTCACTTGCACATATGACCTCCTTGCAGAGTGAATGGAAGAATTAAACAAGCAATGGATGCAGAAGGCCCTGAATGCAAGGCCTACCTCTCTGCAGGCACTACCTCCTGGTGGTTCCCTTCCCTGCTCCATCATGCACCTTCCTTCTAACAACTTAGCTCCTGCTTCCAGTGAAGAGCTGGGCAATAGGACCTGCTGGACCAGCTTCCTCTTTCATCCTTGTAGCAGCATATCACCTACTTGGAGCCAGCTAAGAGGAAACACGTGTTCAACTGTAAGAAGAAGGCAGTAACATCCGCTTCCCAGGCTCTTGTAAAGATTTACCCAAGTCCTCTATCTGGCAAAATCTAGGGTGAGCATGCATCATAGTGTGTCCAGACCAGTCCCAGGCTTTTTCTCTTGTTCTTTTGTCCTGTTTAGCTATATAACACCCTCAAGTGTCCAAATTTGGGTGATAAAATATAAACATACACTCTCAGAGGCTGTGCAGGATGATATGGTCTATATTTTAAAACTTCAACTTTTGTGTGAGACCAAAAGAAGAGATGTTTATTTGGTGTAAAAGTTATATTTTTGATAGTGCATTACCTAATTTAACTTGTATTGCCTGTTTATTTGAACACCATAATTACATGGTATCTTGAACAGGGTGTGAGATCTTGTTGGTTTGTATAGGTTAGTATGATACATCTCAGAATAATTTGGGCAGAGAATAAAAAAGTATTTGCAAAGTCCCCTTGGGGGACTGGGGAGAAAGGAGGAAATATTCAACTTCCCCATCTAGAGAATTCCTGATATTCTTGCAAGGAATAGGAACAACCCATTCAATAGGCCGAGCCCTCAATCTTGGGGCTTACCCCTGTGAAACTAATTCCCGCAGAGAAGAACCCAAGCCTACTTATAATTATGCCTAAGAGTCACCCCCAGAAAACTTCTTTTGTTGCTCTGATGTGGCCTCTTTCTCTAAGCCAACTTGGGAGGTGAACTCACTGCCCTCCCCCCACATGGAACATGACTCCCAAGGGTGTAAATCTCCCTGGCACTGTGGGACTGGATTCCAAGGATGAGCCAGGACCCAGCATCAAGGGGTTGAGAAAGCCTTCTTGATCAAAAAGGAGAAGAGAGAAATGAGAAAAAATAAAGTTTCAAAGGCTGAGAGATTTCAAACAGAGTCAGGAGGTTATCCTGGAGGTTATTCTTATGCATTATACAGATATCCGTCTTTAGTTTGTGGTGTATTGGAGTGGCTAAAGGGAAGTACCTGAAGCTGTTGAACTGTGTTCCAATAACCTTGATTCTTGAAGATGATTGGATAACTATATAGTTTTTACAATGTAACTGCATGATTTTGAAAACTTGTATCTGATTCTCCTTTTATCCAGGGTATGGACAGATGGGTAAGAAAAAAAATTGGGTAGATTGCAATACTAGTGGTCAATCAGGGAGAAGGATAAGGGTAGTGGATTGTTTGTTTGCTTGTTTGTTTTTTCTTTTTTCTTTTTATTTCTTTTTCTGGAGTGATGCAAATGTTCTAAAAATAATCATGGTGATGAATACACAACTGTGTGATGATATTGTGAGCAACTGATGGTGTGTTGTATGGATTGTATGTAGGTGGAGATATCTTAATAAAATACTTTTTGATAAAAAAAGAAGCTGTGCAAATACAAGGTAGAATGTACTTAGTTGTGGTTGGAAGTTATTGTTGCTGACTGGAGACTAAGGTGGGGAGAAAAAGTTGAATTGTTTTTTTCCTTCATCCCCAATTACTTGACCAGGCCCAATTTTCCTATTTTGCCCCTGTAAGGACAAGAGGGAACTCAAGGAATTGTGGTGACTGGGGGAACCCCAGGAGTTGGACAATGTCCCTGGACAGAAGAGGCTTGCCTTCCCAGCACCCCCATCAGCCTTCTGGCACCCTCTGATACTGCCCCACAACCACTGACTCACTCAGCTCAGGTCTAGACCTGTGCTCAGACAGTGCATGGAGAATTTCCACTCCCCTTCTCTCAGTAAGGATGGCAAACATTTTCCTGAACATGTGAACCCCACATGGTCTTTCAGAGGCCAGATCCCAGCTGGGCCTCCTAGATTGCTCAAGCATCACTCCTCTTCCACCCCCTTACCTCTTCCTCTTTTCTTGCCTCTTTTGGAAGCTACACTGAAATTGAGCAATGCTCTGGAATAATAGGGTCAAGTCAGGCACGTGTTGGGAGGAGGTGACAATTGGATTGTGTAGGTGACTGTATGTGAGGCAGCAGCCAACACACCCTTGACCAAACAGGAAATTCTGGAACATCCACACACTGACTATTCAGCTACCCATCATTTACTGGATCAAACCTGGCTCTAACTGGTAAGCCAGTTAGCCTTCACCACCACTTCCCTGATAACTTCTCAGCCTCCTCTCCCTCTGCTCCCCACAATGAACCCTAATCTCCAGTCACACTGGACTTTTCAGCATCTCCTGAACACATCAACTCTTCATGTTTCTGCTGTTCCTTTTCTCCACAGTGCTCTCTTCTGTCTTTATCATTCTGAAACTCCTAATCCAACATCTGCTTCTTTGAGAAGTCTTCCTTACTCTCCCAGGAAGAGTTATTTGCTTTCTCCTCTCTTCTTCCAAACCATAGCACTTGAATTGCCATCAATGCTTTACATAGTTGTCTGCCAACTCATTAGATTGTGAGCTACCCAAGAGAACTTGTCTTTTCAGAGCCCATCATAGTTTGTAGTGCATGTGAAGTGCTGAGTAAATGCACATCAGATGAGAAATAAATGAATGAGTGAATGAGTAATGGTAAAAAGATTGTGTATGTGATCAAGACCTTGATTAGTGTCATAGATGAGCCACTTAATCTCTCCTAAATTCAAGTACCTCATCAATAAAATGGTAATAACAGCACCCACACTACCTACCATGTAGGGTTGCAATGAGGACACAATGACATATCGATGTAAGCTGAAAGGGGCAATGTACATGCCCCAACAACATGAAGTCTACTAGACTTACTGGACTTTAAAACCCTCCCTCCTGAGCAAGGTGAGTACTGGAAAAAGAGGGCCCCTGTCCTCCGAACTGCCCAAGAAACTGTCAGCAGAACCATCTTTCAGGGTGAGCACAAAGACAGATGTGTGTGCTTATATGGAAATGTGTTTTTAACAAATATAACATGAGAATGGAATTCTTTTTTTCCCCACACCAGACCTTGGAAGCTAATTAATTCCACCTGGAATAGCGGCCAGGCATTAGGCAAGGAAGAATCTTTATTCCATCTTGGGGAAAGAATTTACAGTAGCGAACTCATGGGGATCTGCAGAAAGACAAAGGATAAACCAAATCACTGTTTTAAAAGGATCTCAGAGATTATTTACTCTGACTTCATCATTTTACAGGAGAGCCAGGGAGGGGGAATTTATTAGCTCAAGAAGCTGGTAAACGGCAGAACCGGGAATGGCCTCCTGACCCGTGTTCCTCTGTTCTTTCTCCCATATTGCCAGTCTCTAACCCCAGACACTGAGTATGTTTCTCTACCAGAGTCTGTTGGTGGTTGTCAAGTTAAACAGGTATGGACAAAGTAAATTATCCAAGGAAGTATTCTTAATACCAGGTGTCAGTCTCCTTTTAGCAAAGGTGCCCATGGGGTCTCTTTTAAATTGATGACCCTTGGCATCTTTTCACCTTCCTTCTGATAATCCCCACTGTGTTAGTTAGATTCAGTTGTCAACTTGGCCAGGTGAGCATACCTAGTCTTGTTGCTACGGACATAAGCCAATGGTACGTGAACCTCATCTGTTGCTAATTACATCTGCAGTCGGCTAGGAGGCGTGTCTGCTGCAATGAGTGACGTTTGACTTAATTGGCTGGTGCTTAAATGAGAGAACACAACGTAGCACAGCCTAAGCAGCTTGGCATTCCTCATCTCAGCACTTGCAGCTCAGCCCAGGCCTTTGGAGATGGAGAACGAAGTCACCCCGGGGAAA